>VYXC01010856.1:128153-236164 GCA_013397175.1 Platysteira castanea
AAATTGGTAAATCCTTTTAAAGATATCTGTAGCTGGAAATAAAAAGTTATAGTGATTGCACCATGGGAAGAGGGAGAGCAGTTCATTAACAGCAGTTGTTATGAGGAGCATGTGAAAATTTTTTAATGTTGTTTTCTTCTCCTCGGCCAAAGGATCTACTAAAAAGCACCTCCCACGACCTCCCTCTTTCTCCATTAGCAGCATTCCAAATGGGTTTAATGTTTATATGGATGGTAATAGTTTATTCCTAGATTTTAAATATGTTACATAAAACATGTGTTCTGATTTTCAGTTGATCATGCTGTACCAGAGGGGAGGAAATGCAATTAAAATAAAAACGACACACTAACTGGTATTTCTGAAGGCAGTTTTTAGAATTTAAATTGTGACCTCAGTGTAGACCATAAATATAAAATTCATATGTGCTCTGCTTCCTGCATATAATTACCTATCACAAGGTTCATAGTTTAAATGCAATTCTTTATGAAGCAAGAAATAGTATAATAGTGTTTTCTGGCTTAGTGCCCCACAGGATGCATCAAGCAAAGATACTTTTTCTAATTTTAAAGAGAAATAAAAACATGTGGAACACATGCACTTTTGATGCTGTAATCCTGTAAGAATATGTTTGTTTTTATTAAATTTTCCTCATTGAATGCTTCCTTTTCTCAGAGCATTCAGGGGCTGACACCATGTTACTCATGAGTTTAATACTTATGTGAGCAATCTGAAGGATCTTTCAGATCCTTTTCTTTCCCTCTGTTTATAAATACTTGAAGCCTGCAGTCTGCCTATCGGAAATACTTCTCTCATCTTGGCACAAANAAATTGGTAAATCCTTTTAAAGATATCTGTAGCTGGAAATAAAAAGTTATAGTGATTGCACCATGGGAAGAGGGAGAGCAGTTCATTAACAGCAGTTGTTATGAGGAGCATGTGAAAATTTTTTAATGTTGTTTTCTTCTCCTTGGCCAAAGGATCTACTAGCACCTCCCACGACCTCCCCCTTTCTCCATTAGCAGCATTCCAAATGGGTTTAATGTTTATATGGATGGTAATAGTTTATTCCTAGATTTTAAATATGTTACATAAAACATGTGTTCTGATTTTCAGTTGATCATGCTGTACCAGAGGGGAGGAAATGCAATTAAAATAAAAACGACACACTAACTGGTATTTCTGAAGGCAGTTTTTAGAATTTAAATTGTGACCTCAGTGTAGACCATAAATATAAAATTCATATGTGCTCTGCTTCCTGCATATAATTACCTATCACAAGGTTCATAGTTTAAATGCAATTCTTTATGAAGCAAGAAATAGTATAATAGTGTTTTCTGGCTTAGTGCCCCACAGGATGCATCAAGCAAAGATACTTTTTCTAATTTTAAAGAGAAATAAAAACATGTGGAACACATGCACTTTTGATGCTGTAATCCTGTAAGAATATGTTTGTTTTTATTAAATTTTCCTCATTGAATGCTTCCTTTTCTCAGAGCATTCAGGGGCTGACACCATGTTACTCATGAGCTTAATACTTATGTGAGCAATCTGAAGGATCTTTCAGATCCTTTTCTTTCCCTCTGTTTATAAATACTTGAAGCCTGCAGTCTGCCTATCGGAAATACTTCTCTCATCTTGGCACAAAGCCTGAACAAACAGGATTTGGGTAGGTGAACTGTGTGAGGATTAATCCTGCCAGACTGTAGGTGAACAACCTAATTTTGCCTAATCCAGCCTTTTCCCTCGTTTAATTGGCCTATCCCATTTTTGCAGCAGGTTAAACCCATTGTATGTGAGCAGGCATGGATTCATCTTTCCTTCACAAGAGTCACCATTTTACTGACTGTTCATCTCTGTATGTCTTTGGCTCTGCATCTTTGAAAACCACCTTTAGGGACACTTTACTGCTTTACCCCCTAGTGCAGAATGTTAAAGATGTCCATGTACCAACTAACATCACCCTTGGGATATAAAAGGCACTGCTGAACTCCTTTTTCTTTAGGCAAATGAGTTAAGCCGATCAACATACTTCATTGTCCACATGCAGTACATCAATCACTTCTTTCCTGAAGAACTCCTGTATATATTCACACTTTGAGACCTAGCACAAAGCATCAAATCATCAATGACCATGTGACATAAATGTCCTTGTTCATTTTGGTCACTAAGGAAGCTCATTTTTTAAAATATTATTTGCTCTTGCTACATTGGTCCTCACTTTCAGTCTTCTAAAACTTTTCTCACTTTAGCACAAGGAAGTGTTTTGGTGACTCCCAGAGTCTTCATTTCAAAAATATTTACGAATCATGTGGGGTACTTTCTCTCAAAAAATTTTTGCATACTGTTCCAGCTTGCTGTCTAAATTTGTTCTCACTATGTATACAAACATGTCAGGAAAAATAATGTTAAAAAAATGTTTCTCTACAAATTTGTCATGGAAGTTGGTCTTTAAAAATCTTCAAATGTATATGAAGGAATCTGAAGCTAGGTTTTTATAAGAGTACTGATTTGAATAGATGCATATGACTACATTAATGGCATTAGAGAATCAGCAAAATAAGAGTGTGTGATAAGCAACAAAATCCTAGATATATTAGATACTATTTATTCCCTCAGAATTATTATGAAGTCCGCAAATATATTTTGCTTTAAAAGTCCTTGAGTTACAGTAACACTTTGCTCACTGTAATCTTACTCACTTGTATTCTAAAGCTGTGGTAATCTGTTTTGTGGTGCATGCTCAAGGATGTGGCTATTATGTGCCCATGGCCACACAAGAAAATGTGGCAGGTAAAAAGAAATGTATAAAACTTGTGTAGAGATGGCAGCTTACAAAGATGGCAGTGACAGATGTTCTTATTGGAGTAATCTGATCATGGCAGAATGACAACAGTGAAAGAACAGGAAGAAAAATGTTTAGAAAGCACAGAAACGCTAGCAGTTCTACTATCAGTGGAACAAATAAAGTTTAAGATAGTTTTCAGAGCTCAGTTCTGTTGCCTAAATATATTTGTCTAATGCCACGGAAGACCATTGCTGTTGCAGCCTATGAACGTAAAGTCAATAAAGTCAAAGTTGTCCGAAGATGCTTCTTTTTTAGCCTAGAGTAGCCACCAGTGGAGGTCAGCTGCGTAGCTCTCCAGACTGTGGGGGAGATTCACTAGATCTTCACTGATGAGAGTTTGGAAAGCTTCCTTGTAACTACATCTGGACACAAACTTCTTGGACTCGTCAGTCTGCAGTTGTTTGGGTTTTTTGTGCAGGTCTTTTTTTTTTTTTAATGAATGAGTTCCTTATGTTTATATTGTCTAATATCTAAGAAGATACAGTCCCCTGATCATATTACATTTCTTCTTCCATGATTTTAGCACTGTAATATCTTTCTCCTGTGTGCATTCAGTTTTCTGACTCATCCTCTTTTTTTTCTCTGTTAACAGGGCATCTCTGTTATCTGAACATTTATTTTAAGAATACGCATAGGTACATAACATCTTTTAAATATTACTCCCCATCAAGGACATTGAAACTGAGCAATAGACTTAGGAGTTACTGGTAGAGTAGGTGAGAAGGACAAACAGAGAAAAAGTGTGAGGACATAAAAACAAAAAATGCATTCCTACTTTTTTTTTGAGCCTTATAACTCTTATGCAGCTGATATTTATACATAAAAACAATTTTGAGAGTGAAGCCATTATTTCCTTTTCCTATGCATATTTTGGCAGCACTGTATGCATGTAGAGGGAGGATCTTGTCTGACGGGTAGTATTTCACTATTACACTGTGCTACATTTTGCAATTCTAGAAGGAAAATCTTTTCCTTTTTTTTTTTTTTTTTTTAATGCTTGTACCTTTAAGATTGTGGGGTTGTTGATAATAGCTGCACAAAATTTGTATTTGTTTGATTCTTCTAATCTGCCCGTGTAAGAATTAGCACCTCTATGGTCACCTGTGTACATTTTGTAGACTTTCTTAAATTTCTTTCAGATTGTCACTAATGTGGACAGTGTATTACCATCATTAAATTAAAATGCATATGGCATAAGTGTGCTACCATCACGTAAGCATGTGTCCCCTTGTAGATCTGATGTCTTTTAGTAACATCAGCGAGACAATGTTTGCTTCTCATTTTCCAGGAGCAGATGCAGGCACCATCTTGTTCTTGTATGCCAGCAAAATGCATAACAGAAATTGCCAGTCAAAGTAAGAGCGTTGTGAATAGGTAACTACCCCAAATCAGAGCATCTTCTGGCCATTTACAACAGCATCAGACCATATATTTCTTACTTTTTGTGTTTTTATTGGTAGCCTTTATCATATCTGAATGGAAGAATTGTGTTTGTCTCCTTCAACACTGAGTGAAATCATGTTGCTTACTACTTATTGAAGAAGTAAATCTTTCTCTTACCTTTGCTCCTCTGCTTGATATATTGTTTGGAGAAATAAAGCTGCTCTCTTCACTAAACTTGACTTGCCTGAGACTCACCTTATTTCTTTGTATATTAGATATGTGTCTTTTCCTTTTAAAATGCAAGAACTAAAAGAAGGTGCTGCTTCTGTTATTCTTCTGCTCTAGGAGCCGTTTAAAGTTTTATTTGGGTTAAGCACATTTTGATCAGTTCACAGAAGACAGGCCAGGTACTCATCATGTCAGACGGTTGTCATTAGTTTTTAGTTCAGCCCTTCAGACACCTGTATAAACCACTTTAGCCGGAATCAAGCTCAACTGTAGCACTATATTTTTGCTGTCTGGTTTGCATTTTTGTCCTGAATCTTTGCATTCTTTTCAAATGTTTGAGTAATGCAAAGTTGCTTACATTTGAGTAAATTCTATCTGGAGGGGACATTATTAAAGACAAACATTATTCGTTCAGCGCATGTAATAATGTCTGGAAGTCTCCACGTGTTGTGGAGTGATCCCAGGCTTTCCAGCCATGGAGGTATCAGTTGAAAAACTCCTTATCTCCCCCAGGGAGGAAAGCTGGGATCCATTTACGTGTTCTTTGTAGTTGATAAAAAGATTACAAATGGCCAGTTAATATTTCAAGATTATTCTAAGTTACTGATTAGCATGGTAAATTTCAAAACATTAAAACAAATGAAGACATGCTTTTTAAATATATTTCCTTTAATACTCAGAGCTTCTAGGGCAGTTAGTTATAAAAAGCCAAAGGTCAACCGATTGGTTCCAGTCTGGAAATTTAGACGAGGGAAGTTCTTTAGGGCTCCTGCTTTGGATCAGGACCAATTTGAAAGAGCAACAAGCTTGCTTTTTGTTGTTTCCCCTCCCTCCCTCCCATCCCCCCCAGAAATGGATTAATTTCTTGCTTGAAGAAGTGGCAATATTAATACTGGGGGTACTCACTCCCTAGATGTGGTAATTTGCATCCATAATATTTTGATTTGTTTCTTCCTATTTCTCAGAAAACATATAATAGCAGGGTTCGTACTGGGATTCAGAACCATTAAGACTATGAACACTTTAGATGTGGAATGGGACCAAGAAGGAAAACCCTGACCATCCTGCTTAGATGTTCATTCAATAAAGAATTAGCCTATACTCTCTACAGCAACTGCTGACCCTTTCACCTCTTTTATTCTGTTGCTTCTCCAGCCTTCCAGGACAATATTCTGGCTGACAGGGAATAACACATCATGTGGCTGAAGCTCCTGTTTAATCTCTATCTGTTGACCCTGTTGGCAAGTAATATCATTCATCTCCACCTTAAAGCTAAATTATTTCTAATTAATTGCTCCATTCATGTCTTCTCTTCATCTCACCAGCTCACTGGCCAGGGTCTATTTGAACATATTGATCACCTTTTCTCCGTTGTAGGATGGAGGGCATGCCACAGGCACTAACTTACTTAACCTCCAGCAACAAGAGCACTTAAGAGTGCAAGGAGCAAATTCTTCCTTTCCTCTCCTCTGCCCCTCCAAACTCGAACTGAAATGCAAGGATACAGCTTCTTTATCCTGATTCTCTACCTTTCTCCTGCATGACTTTCAAAGGAGTTTATTATTATTACTACAGTGCTTGTTGTCAGAGCCCCTTCTTCTGTCTCTTGAAGTGCCTCCCACGGTCATTGCTGACTCCAGGGCCCTTTCCTGTCAGTTTTTACATTAATGACATTCCCAGTGTACCTGAAATCTGAAATATTTATGTTTGCAGATGACAATGTTCCTCTGTTTGCTGCTAATGTCTCCTTCTCTCCTTTGAAAAGACATATGTGATCAAGTAGCTTAATAATATGCAGTACCTCTTTCCTCTCTACCCCTCTCTCTTGACAGAAATGTGGCTCTACTCTTTTCCTGCTCACAAATTAGTTACCCTTTCATGCTGCACAAACTTTACAGTTCTAGAAAAGTAGCTTATCTTCTTCCTTAATAAGATGCAAATGTTTTGCATCTACAGAGGGGATCTCTTCAGGTCAGGGCCAAGGACTGTTGGCTCAGCAGCGTGGGAGGCCCCTGTGCTGGTTTGGCTTTGTGGCAGGTTTGGCTTTTCAGAATGGCCACATACATAAGTATGCATGCAAACATATGCAAATCTGTAAGTGTACCTATGTATACACACAGATGTCTTCCTCCCTCCCCCTAGACTGCAGTGGAGCATCCAGACCTTTCCAAGGGTATTGCATTCATTTGGGGAGGGGGTGGGGAAGGGGAAGAGAAAGCTTCTTGTCAAATATTATGACTACTTCAAAGGAATGGAGTCCTAATCTATTTAAAATACCAAGTACATTTGGATAAGGCATGTAAATTAATGTTAACTTGGGGAATACTATGAGTAGCTAAAGGGGGTGGAGATTGTTGAGGAAAATTAATTAGAAGGGGAAAAAGAAATCAGAAACTTTTAGTTAGAAAGAAAGAGGGGAACTTTCAGCACTAGGATATGTATTATTTCCTGTGAAAATAAAAATGCAACCAGTCAAATAGGTGGAAAAATCTGTATGGATGAAAAATGAAAGGGAGTAAAGGACAGCTCAGGGGAATGATAACTCATCTCTAAGCTGCTAGTTCAAACAAACTCAGTCAGTAAGGACAAGACACCCCGCCCAGCAGTCACTGGAGTATTGAACAGAGATCTGAATGCAAGTTAGCACAGTTTACTGTTTCCAACGTTCATTTGATATCTGCTTCTGAGCAGGTGCAAGTGGACATACAGGGTAGTCATAAGGTAAATAGAGTGAAAAGGATAACCCCAAGAAATACATCTGTGATGCTGAGAGAAGGCTGTTTTTGCTGGTGTGAAAATGAAATCGCTCTGAAGACCTACAGTGAATTGAACAGGAATGAGAGGTATCAGAACACTTTCTACTCTGTCATTTTCTAACTCCTGGACTTTTTAGAGAAGTGAGAAAAAAAAAAAACCTCAACAGCAGTGAAGAGTCTGTTTGCTGGGTTTTTATTTTCTCTGCTGTTTTTTTTGAGAAGTGTCTGAAGACCATACATAGGAGCTGTTTGGCAATGTGGGCTGGAAGGAGCACATCAAGCACCATGGAAGGTCTACCCAGAAGAGTGCAGTGGTGTGCAGAGATACCCCAGTTGTCTTGAACACCAGCCGCTCTGACCACATGAGTGCAGCAGACTCTCATTGAATGTAATGAATACATTCTTCTCCCCTCAGCCTGAACAGAGCACTTAGCTGATGTGAAGACTGCTCCCACTTCTCTGCAGATGCGCTCAAAGTCAAAGCTGAGGATACAATATTAACTCCAGACTCAGAATTACAGTCCCTGAGCTGACAAGAAGTGAAATATTACTGAAGCAATGGAGAGGAGGTATGTAACTCATCCTTAGAAGGAGGCTGAGAAATGGAGTTGACGTGGCCACCCCTTCTGCCTGTAGAGAATGGCTTCACCTACAGAGGCACTTGTGGTCTTCCCAAAAAGCCTTTGCTTGAATGAACTTCTTCTGTGCCTCTGAGGTCCTCCTGCCCGTGACGTGTGGTCTGTACAGGGAATTGCTCACTATTGCCTAGGCTAGGCAAGTAACTGCTTTGTGCATCTTCTTTATGGGGGTAAATTGTTTCAGTAAGACAGATCACATACAGGTGTTTTCTGTTCTTTTTAGCGCTTCCGTGCTTTCAGGTTCAAATGACCATAAAAAAACCAAAACCAAAAACAAAAACAAACAAACCCCCCAAACAAACAAGACCCCCAAACAAACAAACAAACAAGTAAACAAAACCCCAAAACCAAACCAAACAAAAACCACCAAAAAAACCCCAAGTACCACACAATTCCACCTGTATCTCACTAGAACATTTGGCTGCATCCAGTTCATCACAGATCTGACCACAAAAGCCAATGAGTGCTTTTGTTGTGTTGAGGCAGGATTCTTGAACTCAACTTGAATGGGGGACCCAAACTGCTGCACTTTAATCCAGTCTTAATCCAGCTCTGGGGGGGAGCTGTTACCAGTGGAAATTGGCTTTTCAACGACCCAAAGGTTTTGTCTTGGGGAAGGTGGCACATCCCTAACCAGTCAGAGAGTGGCCTAGCATCTAAAAGATGTGAAAGATGAGGATAAGACTGCTCTCTGAAAGTAGTCTGATCTTTGGCTGTTTATCACGCAGCAGGATCAGTACACTCAAAAATAATTTTAATCTTTTGCCATCAACTAGCTAAATTATAGAAATTCTGCTGGATATGGAAGATTACAGATGCTAGAATTCCATCAAGTTGAAAGAATTCCCATGTCTACCCATGTCTCAGAGGGTTTGTTCATATCTAAATACATACTATATATATAAATATATATATATGAGATATATATACACATATGCTGTGTATATATATATATATATACACACATCCTATATATACAATTCAATGCTACCAATTCATCTGCATTTCCACAAGAGGCAGGAACACTGAAGTGGTAAGCATAGTTTGGGATAACCTGTAAAATCTATGCACTAACTTTTTGTGGATATGAAAATTTCCAGCATATTTAAATAACATTTTAGTTTTGAACTTTGTACTTCCGGCATCTTGTCCAAAAGCCATTGCTATAATTTTCAGCTTTCTCTGGAATATTAGCTAGAGATGATATAGTTCTTCCTCTCTTTTCCTAACCTGTTGAAAAGTATTATTTTCAACTGTTAAGCAGTGATTGAATTTAAGAAAATGCTGTAGTGGTGGATGTAGGGTATATGGCTTTTTAATCACTTCAGGACAGGCAATATTACTGTGCATCCTCTGTGCCAGAAACTATTAAATAATTGCTAGGCTACCTGCTGCATCTTATAATAATTCTAATTCTTTTTTTACAAATGTTTGCTTTGAACTAGTTTCAGTGTCTGTTACATAGCAGGTTTTTAATCTTGGTTCTTACCCATACATATTTACCTGTGGCTGTCAAAGAGTAAGCACATTGGTTTATTAGCTGCTCTGCTAACCCAATCAGGCTGATAAATGTAGTCTTCAAACAGTAGCAATAAATCAGAAGGCATTTTGGATAATATATGACTTTTTCCTGTTCAATCAGCTGTTTGAAATCATTATATTTGAATATATCCACTGTTGTTCATATGAGAAACAATGTTTAAAATGAAGGTCCGTGAAGCCTTCAAAAAGCTGACGGGTAACAGGAGATGAGACCAGTCTAAGCTGAGGTCAAATATTGCTGGGGTTGCACTATGCTATAATAAGTTGAAAGAGAAGGAAATATAAAATCTTGAAAATTCCTTTTCATATCAAATCTGAGACAACTGCCTCAAAAGATGCACAGTGTAGTGCTTTGATTGCTCCTGAATTCATGCTGCAAAGCTTAGTGGCAAAGAGACATGTAACATATACATCTGGAATGGTGTTGGAGGAAAACATTTATACATACATTATAGAAATGGTGGTGAATTAGACAGCATTACATTCCTAGAATGCTAAAAGTACATCCCAAGAGTAACCTTACTTACTCAAATAAACAAAACACTAGAATAATGGCTACAGTTCACTGTTTCACACCCCAGTATAGAATTTGTATATATACACGTAAAGTCTGCATCTCTTGTCTTTTTAACATTAGATTTACAGTTAATCTACCTAACCTCTTGCTCACTTTGCTATCTCTGTACTCCTAATGCTTTTAGAATAACTACCTATGAACTGGAGAGGCTGTGCTAACATTAACATAGTTCACCCACCCAGGAACACTACATAGTGCATGAGCAACATCCAGGCCTTTTGGGTGGTCTCCAGTGAGCCTCAAGTATGAATGCAAACAGACATTTACCCTGTTTGCTGTTGCTGACATTTTACAATAAAATAATAAGAAAAAGGGAACTTAGATTGAGAAAAATGAGTAATATAGAAGAGAAATGGAATATAAAAGACGCTTGGAAAACCTTACTGTACCCAGCATAGGGAGCCAGCTGGGGACTTTAAGGGCTTCAGCTACTGTTTGTATCTCTGGGCTGGAAAGAAAAAAATCTGAGGAAAACAGTGAACCTTTTTTGAGCAAATGATTCAATTTAAATCTGTAAGCCTGGAAGCACTTAAGATTTCAGGATGTATGAGTTGTTTTAAAAAAGAGTATTTGTTACTATTTTGTGAGATATAATTCTGATAGGCTGGAGTGCAGTATGAGTTTGTGTTTTCCCTGTTATTTTCCCACAGAACAGTTTCATTTGCTGCTCTGATTGTAAAATGAATAGTCAGATTTTTCTGGAGATTGAGATTTCAGGAAGCTTGTAATTCACACCTTTAAGCAGTGTTAGTCTAAAGCATTCTGTTTCCAATACAAAAAACCTGGACACCTGGCCACAAGACGATGAAGACTGTAGTGGCATCTGATTAGCTTAGCAAAAGACTATACAAACAGTCCTGTGGCAAGAGCCAGGCAATAAATATACCAAATATTGCAGTCTAGTCTAACATGGGTTAATACTTCTATCTTTATAATCTTGCAAAACACATTTAGAGATGTACTCTTGTGTTATTTCAAATTATTTCCTCATTGTTTCTCCATGAGAAATATACACACATAAATTGTTTATGAAAGCTCATCTCTGACACCATTTATCCACTTTCCTTCAGATATCTGATTTGCCAAAACCTGAAACCTTGCTTTGTGGTATATGAGACACTTCCTGACAAAATCCCCATTTAAGGGCTAGAGACGGGGTGTCTCTTGGGGACTGGTAATGAGATACAGAACAGAATTCTGCAAAAGTTCAAAACAAAAGTAGACGCCATGTGAATCAAGCCGGGTTTAATGCCTTGCTGGAATGAAACATTTCATGTTTCTGTGCAGAAATCAGACACAGCTCGTCATGTGGTCTGATTTGGATATGAAATCGGACATTACTTGAGCTTTAGCAATATTTCCCTTTCCAAATGTAATTGTACAAAACACATACTGTAACTGAAAAGATCCCGTCAGCATATAAGGAGCTGCAGAGTTGCTGCAGAGCATAGTCATGTGTAATAAGGTGTATAAGCTGTTCTAGAGTAAGTTGTAGCATCCCAGGGCACTTTTGCAGCAGTTGGATGTAGCAGCTTCTCAGGGCTTTACGTTAAAGTTGTGCACTACCTAACCCAAATTTCATCTCTGGGAGATTTGCACACTCGGAAGACGGGTTACTGTGGAAGAGTTGAATGTGCAATCTGAGAAGCCATTAGTACTCTTCTCCTTTTGGCTGGGATAGAGTTAATGCTCATCATAGTATCTGGCATGGTTCCATGTTTTGGATTTGTGAACAAAGCAGGGTTGATAATATACGGATATTTTAGCTATTGCTGAGCGGGGCTTGCACAGTCAAGGCCTTTTCTACTCCTCCCACTGCCCTACCAGTGAATAGGCTGGGGGTGTACAAAAAACCTGGGAGGGGACACAGCTGGGACAGCTGACTCCAACGGACCAAAGGAGTATTCCATACCATATAATGTTGTGCTCAGCAATAAAGATAGGGAAAGAAGAGAGGAAGGGGAGGTGTTTGGAGTCATGTTTGTCTTCCCATGCAACCATTTGTTGCGATGAAGCCCTGCCTGTGGAAATGGCTAAAAATCTGCTTTCCAATGCAAAGTAGTGAACGAAACCCTTATTTTGCTTTGCTTGTGCGTGTGGCTTTTGCCTTATCTCTTAAAAGCTCTTTATCTCATCCCATGAAGATTTATGCTTTTACTCTCCCTATTCTTTCTCCCACCCCACCTGATGGAAGGAGTGAGCAAGGAAATGGATGGTGCTGAGCTGCTTACAGGGGTTAAACCACAGCAAGTACATAAGGGCTGGAGGCTTCAAGCTGTATGGAATGGTGAGTGGGCTATTGTGAGGCAGCCTCACAGTCCTTCTGTAGGGTTATAGACACCAGTCCCCTCTTCTCTGCATTTCCTAGTCCCGTAACCTGGCATTTGCTGTCTTTTGGGGCTAATACCTTGGTTCACATTCAGTGCAGGTATACCAGTACAAAATGCTGGAAGTGTCCATGCACACTTAAATGGAAATCACAGTCCTAGTCCACAGAGTAATCAGCATTGCTGCATGGGTTGATTTTGGCAGGTTTGATGGGCATTTTTACCAGAAGTGACTCGGATTCACTTGAGCCTCATCTTATGCCTCTGGAAGGCTCTGAGAAACTTGTTCTTTATCAGGAAAGAAATTAATAGATGTTTCCCAAGTGTTGCTTTGCAGCCATTCATCTTCAAGAATATATAGGATACAAAATACTTTTTTTTTCCCTGTGTGTCCCTGTAATAATATATCACAAATGGAAGTCAAATTTACTTTCTCAGTTTCATGTCCTCAGTTTAGAAGATTACTTAAACCCAAATAACTCCAGATCATCCGCTTTTCATCAGCCCACTTACGGATTTAATTGCGTTTCAAACAAAAAGAAAATGAGGTATTTTGGGTTTAGGGAAAAGCAGACAAATTGAGAATACAGATCTTGGATAAAAACAAAAAAGCAGAAAGCAACATTAAAAAATCACATCTGCTTCCAAGAGAGATGCAGACAATACAACATACCTTGACACGTGACTAGAAAAAACAAACCTCACAGCTGGCTTGCAGTCAGACACCTGCTCTGAAACTCATGACTCTGTGGATCATAGTTCATTAGCCCACTCAAACTATTTTTAATTACTATCACATTTTATTATTCAAGACCTTGGCCACTTCCCAAGAAAAAGGATCATCCTCCAAAAATGTCCTTGAATTCTACAGAGAGGAAAAGAAAAGAGGAACTTGGGGTAAAACCAAATTAGGTTATATTATTGACAGTAAAATCCCCAAACCTGGACATGTCTATATTAATTATGAGACTTATCCTGAATGTATAATTCAGTGGAGAATGCTGTTTGTGACCAGAGAAAAGCAAAACTCTCTTGACAGTTTTTCATCTAATCTTCAAGTATCTTAAGACAACTGAGAGAATTTTTGGTAATGAAAACAAACAATGCAGACTGTTTCTTTTTTTTTTTTTCCTGGGGAATTATGTATCTCCCATGGACATCCATATCTCATGTATTTTTGGCATGAGGTATGATGTAGCTAACTGTTAGTTTTAGAACACAATTGCTCAAGAATGCTCTCATCTCTTTTCCTGATGGAACAGAGCCACTAACTTCCATACCAACTAAGCTGTAAATGTAATGCGTACCCAGTGAAAAAAAAGTCTTAGATCAGCAGAGACCTATCACTGTCTTTTAGTGTTTAAAATGAAACATCAGAGAAATTTAAAACGTTATCATAAGGTAGTTTTGCTTAGATTTTCTCTAGAGATAATAAAATTCAGAATAATCACCAATTTCTAGGCTTTCAAGTTCTGTGTTTTGGGCACCTTACCTAGCACAAAATACTCTGACTTGGGGAAGTAAGAATCTCACTCTCTGTAGGCTCCATCACCTGTCAAAACAGTGTAGAATTCTGAAACTTTACCCAAGTCCACCAGGACCCTCAGGTCCTTCTCTGCAGAGGTGCTTTCCAGCAGATCAGCCCTCAATCTGTGTTGGTGCCTGGGTTATTCTGCCCCACATGTAGGACCCTGCACTTGCCTTTGTTGAATTTCAGATGGTTCTTCTCTTCCTCTCTCTCCAGTCTGTCAAAATCCTTCTGAAGAGCTGCACACACAGCACACTGGGATATCAGCAACTCCTCCCAGACTGGTGTTGTCAGAGAACTCAATGAGGAGGCATCTGCCCCTTCATCCAAGTCATTGATAAAAAAGTTATGATTTTGATAAAAAACATAGATAAAAAACAATACTGGGCCCTGTATTGAACCTTGGGGGACACAACTAGTGACAGGTCTCCAACTAGACCCCATGCCATTGATTATGACTCTTTTGCATTTGTTGTTCAACCAGTTCTCAGTCTACCTCACTGTCCCCTAATTCAGTCCATACTTCCTGAGTTTTCCTATGAGGATGTTGAGAGAGACAGTGTCAAAAGCATTGCTAAAGTTGATGTCGACAATATCCACTGCTCTCCCCTCACCCACTGACGCAGTTGTCTCATTGTAGAAATTAGGTCAAGCATGATTTACCTTTAGTGTAAATCAGCAGGCTGACTGCTTCTCATCACCTTCTTGTCATCCACATGGATAGAGATGGACTCAAAAATGAGGAACTCTATCACCTCTCCAGGGACTGAGGTGAGGCTGACTGGCTGGTAGTTCCCTGTGTCCTCCTTCTTGCCCTTTTTGAAAGACTGGGGTGACGTTTTTTTCTCCCAGTCCTCAGGCACCTCTTCTTTCCTCCATGACCTTTTAAAGATGATCGTGAGCAGCCTAGCTGTGGTGTCTGCCAGCTGTCTCAGCATTGTGGATGAATCCCATCAGGGCCCATGGACTTATGGATGTCAAATTTCCCTAGGTGTTCTCTAATGTAATCCTCCTTGACCAAGGGAAAGTCTTCTTTCCAACTTCCTTTACCTTGGGCTTCTGGGTCAGAGATACCTGTGGTCAGCTGCTGGCTCATTGTAAGCAACCTCATGTTCACTTTGTGAAAGCACAGCACTGATTGATTTAGACACTCCACATTCTAGTTCAAAACAGGAGAGATCTGTGCAATTTTTTGATAGTCTAATTGTGTCAGCACACTTCATTTTTGGAATTTTTAGCATTCAATGCAGCTCAAAGTCTTATCTGTACACCTAAATATGACTTCTGAGAAACTCTAGGGACAAAGAAGGAAATTAATCAAGAAGTTAGCTTCTTTTTTTAATTGATAGCCCTGTTATAAACCAAGGTTAGAATAGAATTACTAGTGGTTAGTTGTAAATAAATAAATTTGGTCTTTTTTTTAAGAACATTGGAAAAAATTGTGTCTGAGATTTGCTTCTAAAAAGGAGAGAAATAAAATATAGGTATAAGATTGTTTAGAATAAAAAAATAAAGTAGGACAAATTTCAGTAAGACTTTATTCATGATTCCTAGAGGTAGGACAGTGTCTAGTTCTATGATAGAGGAAGAACTCCATTTAGTATCTGCTCGTTTTTACTTCATGACAGCTTTCAGAGTACTGGCAGACTGTCTTTCTTTCATTACTTTCCAGAGAAAAGAACACATTCTCCTACTAGTGGAATTAATCACCTTTCTGGAATCTCTGGCCTTGGGAAGGAAGGATTTTTGCACTTATTTTTGTTGAGTCTTAAAAAACTTGTCAGGAGATATGTATTTTGTGCTAAGCTTACCCCTATGTAGTACTAATCTTTATCCCTTAAGGTTTTGTTCTTCCTTTTTATTTTTTTTTTCTCATTCAAGTAATTTGTCTGTCTCAGAGGGCAAAACCCTGACCTGTCAGATTGTGCACAGTAAATTTAGATTTTTCCATAAAGATTTGTAGTGGCTGGAAGGGTAGAACATAACAACTGACCTTACTAAGTGTGTCATTACTTCTGGAGTGTTGTTTATTCTGAGACGAGAAAAATGGAAATTATTAAAGTAATATTTTATTGAATTTAGTAGAGGAGTGATATGACAGAAGATAGCATGGAGATGATTAGCTGTAAATCAGTCATGTAAGGTATCAGAAATGACTGGAATCATAAAAAAATCCTCAAAACCTCTCCTACAATGTAACTAGAAAGAGGAAAAATACTCTTGCAAAGAAGTAGTATTAAGTGTTACCTACGAGTAACTTTACTCAGATTTTTGGCACAACAGTATTGTCTCACTGGGGCTAGAGTTGTAGTCTTTGGAAAAGGACAGAAAGACCCCCAACCAAAACACTCCGACATCAGTCAAAATAACCTAGGAGACACAAGGTTTCTGGCTAGGCACATGCAACACTATGTATTTGCCCTGATTTTGGCTGGGCTGTACCAGTGTTCGCCCCTAGAACATCATAGCTCCAGCATTATTCCCTAATGTAGCCAGGTGGGCTGGTTCACAAGGCCGGAGAAAGAATTTTACAAAGGCTCACAGGAGAACAGAAACAAGCTTTGTGGGAGATATGCTGTGGTAATTAAAACAAAATCCCAGAAGAACCTCTTTCCCTCAGAAAAACAGGACAATTTGTAAATAAAAGCAAAGTTTTTTCTTGAGACCTACAGGAGAGAGAAAAGAGGTTGGTTTTGGAAATGAGCCTGTCCAACAAACTTCATCTGATATTTATAAAGCTACTGAAGTGGAAATGAGTAAAAGAGTGGACAAATCATTTCACTGCAGCAGCATCCTCATGTTACTTAGCTACTTGTCAAAAGACTAATTTCTTGGAAAGATAAGCAGTCAACATTGACAAAGATAAATAGTCAATTGAAGAGTATTTCCCTAGAAAAGAAAATGGATGCTGCAAGAAAATTAAAACTTCTGCTTTAGTACTACTGTCCCATACTGTGCACACTGGTATTTTGCACAAAATCTGTCATTGCGCAAAAGTACTTTTAACTTTGCCATTTTCAAAAGTTCCACTCAATTCTCATTATCTTATTTTATTGTTTAATTATTCTGCATAATATGACTTTGGGGAAACAATAACCTGGCTTTATGACCAGTCTTGAAAATTACTAATATGCTATTTTCACTTTTTTTTTTTTTAATGAAAAAATGCTATGGCTTTGGCTTATCTGAGAGGTTTTTTGGGGGGGGGCGGAGGTGGGAAGGTGTACAGGACTACAAGTGATAGATCTCTCTGATGTTAGCAGTTAGTATAGATTGGCCAGAGAAGTTCTGCTCTTGATGAAGAAGTGAGGTAGCTTCATTTAGGAAGAAATAATTTCTTGAGAGTTTAATATCATCACTGGACAGAAAGTGGGAATTTTGGTTTGGACATAGGGGAGCATAGGCCTTCTAGGTAAAAAAATTCACAATCCAGCAAAAATGTATAATAAGTCTGTCTTGCAACTGAGTGTTAAGAATTACTGCAATACTACTAAACATTAAATGGTATTCAGACTATTGTTTAAACAATAAAAAAAAAAAAAACTTTGGGAAAAGTATGTGACAGAATCACCACACAACTGGAAAAAATTAGTTTCTGTTATGACTTGAGGGTTTTACTGAAAAGAACTTTAAGACAAACTTCCGAAGATCATACCAGCATTTTATACTGCAAAGTGTATTTGCCATTTTTCACTGAGGTTTACAACTGAAGGAGCATGTTGGAACTGACATCAGTCCTTTTAAGTAACAGCAATGGATAGGAGCTTTTTTCCATCTCCACTTGGTAAAGAAGGTACAGCTGTTTCCTCTAGGAGTAGAGCCCAAATCCATTGCTTTTTTTCCCCTTGCTTCTTGTACTTCTTGCTTGGAAACCCATACCTTGATATTAGAAGGAATGAAATGAGGCTCATTCCTTTGGAACTTTCATTCGGCATTTTTTCATTAATGCTTCTCAGGTTTACATCAAAACTTATAAGCAGAACTTCCCGGAGTGAATTCTGTAATAGTTTGTGCAGATCAGTTTTAGTCTTTAAGTTGTTTAGAATACCTTTTGGCCAGAATTTCAATAATCATAAACAGTCCAAATATTCAAGATAGGATTCTATTCTGAAGCCCAAGAAAAGCAGGTTTAGCTGTCTCAGCAATTAACTTTCCTTCCTCGATGTGCCAGGAATGATTTGTCAATGATGAGAATATGTTGTGAAATTCCTCTCTAGTTTTGTAGGCAGTTTGGAAAGGGAGAATGGACATGTAGGACAGCTGAAAGAGTCTAAAATTTGTGCTTTTAAATAGATGATAGATGATATGTGTTTAATTAAATTCTTCTTATGTGTGTTTGCTGTGGAAAATTTTGATTATTCTATAGGTATAGAGAGTAATAGATACATGCATGCTACTGTAATGAATTAAATATATACAATATGTAATTATGCTTATGATTTGTAAGAGCAGCTACAATAAAAAAAGAATTTGTTCAAATAAATTCGATCTTGAGGACAGTGCATGTCATGAGATCAATAAACAGCATTTATTAAGCAACTGTGTTGTAGAAGAGATGGAATTTTGGCTTCATTGAGATCTCACTGGAAATGCAGGCAAATGGATGAGGTGGAAGAGACTAAATGTTAAACGACTAATGTAGCTAAATGGAAAAAATAATGCTATTGAAATGTGTCTACTTGAATTAAATTTTAATCAAGATGTCATTTGTCCTAAATTACATAAAGATACCTATAAAAATACCTATACTATGTCCGGTTCAAGTTTATTACTTTTTAACATGAACCCAATTGGCAGTCATATCCAGTTAAAGGATGAAAAGAGTAAGATGGAAAGTCTTATTGAGAATATTAAGGTGTGTAGATCTGCACTTTTACATTTTTTACCATTCAAATCGCAGTGGAATGCAGGTCTTTGATGCCTGTTAGATCCACTTTTTATGAGACAGAATTTTTAATATTAGAAGTTGGATAACACTACAGCAACTTCTGAATCCCTGTTGGTAGGTTAAAAAAAAAAAAAAAAAGAAGGAAAAAAAAAAAGAGAAGAAGAAGAAAAAAAGAAAAAAAAATATTTGAGGAATTTGGTGATGAAAATAATTGGAGCATGCATTAAATTCTCATTTTAGCCACTGGTGTGTCAACCTATTTTGGAGTGTTTACAAGTATTGGAAAACTTAATCTGTATTTAGTGAATGTCCACTCTTGAAGTGGGCTGATAAATCTTTTCTTTATGTGAAACTAGTAGTTGTAATTGGCTAGTACATTTTTCTATGCCATTTTGGTATATTTTAGAATTATGGGCATCAGAACTTCTTGTGCACATTACCTCCATGTTGAAATAGATTCCCTATTGGAACTCCTGCATTCTTTATTTTGCGCTGTATCCAAATTGTGAGGAAACATATGGGTCAGGAAGACAACAAGCAGGGGTTCAGTGGTGCAGTTCTGTTACTGCAACACAGACATTGGTGACGCCTGGGATTACCTGGGGCACCATGGATACTGATGCCTGGAAAATACACTCACAATCTATGGAAGACCCCAGGGACATCTCTGGGCAGCTGGAGCCCAAGGAAGACACTCTGCAGTATATCTACTTGTCATTGCCAGGCAGCTGAGTTGCATACCAAGAGTGAAATTCAGGCTTTAGACTCTGCAGCCAAAATTTAGGTTTCCATGCCGCAGACATCCATGTGTAAGTAAGGTGTCTATGCTCCCACTGAAGATGGAGTTAATCTATTTTAAGGGCTATTCAGAGCAGCCAGAATTATGCTGCTAGAGTTCAATTTATTCAGCCACACTCAAGTGTCTGGTGCTTTTTTTATAGTCTACTGGAACTTTGGTTGGCCTCCAGCTGTCAATTCAGAAAGCCAAGGTATCTCATAGGTTCTGCAATATGTCCTGGAGGTCTGTATGGATCACTGTGATGTCTCATATGATGTTAAGCCACCATGTATGGACAATCAAGTCCTCACATTTAACCAGCTTAACAGCTGTCTATATCCTACTCATTGTAGTGTTTGTTCCCCATTGACACTATATGGGTATTTGGACACTTGGCTCAGATGTTGACACTCTTATTTCCATGTTGAATCTGGAACTGGATCCCATCCCAGTTGGGTTTTTTTCAGAACACTCACAGAATAATGGTGCCTATGGAAGGCTTAGCTGCTGATGGAAGAGGGTACTACAGTTCAAATTGTTTACACAGGAGTGAATTCCAAACAGGGACCAAATAACAGATTTAACATGCTCATTTTCTCTACGTGTCATGAGAGCTCAGCTGAATGGGTTGAATGAGCTTTTTTGCCTGGAACACAGTATAGCATTAGCTGCAGCTAGATGGTTTCAATCTGGAATTAATTTTCATCCATGTAGCCTGGAGTCTAGGAAGAGAATGCTTGCGATTGAGAGTAAAAGGTATGGACATCCTTGAAAGAACTGTATCTGCAACTTTCCCCTTTTGAGATTCTACCAACAGAAGTGAACAGAGTAACCAAACAACCTTCTTCTGGCAAAAATACTTGTTACTGTGCATATTAGCAATGATGCTTTGGAAAACAGAGGAGCCTGGAAGATAGTCTGTGTTATACTTCTTTATCTCAAGGTTTGCCATCTACTCTTGGAAAGCTGAAAAGGACCAGCTTTCTTACTATTCAGGCATCTCTGCCTGACTGAGGAACTTTAGAACTACAATTTCTCATGTATTAGACAGAACTTCTATCCTGCCTGAATTCTTTATTTTCAGTTCCTGCATTTTGGTCTGGTTGAGTAGGGCCACTCAGTCTCCTCCTGCAGGAGTGACTCTATCCTATAAAAGAGGGACTAATCTTCACAACATTTTGTTGTTTTCTACTTCCACTCTGTTATTCAGTGATGTGGACATCTTGGAAGACCAGTGACTCCACTGCCATCACAACTGCTCACATGTCTAGTCTTGCTTAAATTCTGAAGAGTAGAGACTATAGCCTGTCACTTCCTTGAGTGATCATCTCTTTTTGTTAGTCCCCAACACAAGCATTCTGAGCATTAAGGCAAATTTCTTGTAATAATACTGGTAAAATTCCTGCTGCTGCTACTTACAACTGCTACTAACTGAACTTCATGTTACTAAGCTAGCTAAAATTTTTTAAATACAACAAAATCAGCTTTATATTGCCAGATGTGTTAGATAAAACCCTTTTTAAAATGAAAATCACTAATTTTTGTTTTGAAAAATGTCCCCTTAATAAGAAAGGGTTTTTTTCCTTTTAAAAACACTCAAACTGAATTTTTTCATCAGGAGTACCATGTATTATAAAAAAGAAGGGAAGCAGGATGGATGGCCACTGCAAAAAAAAAGTTACTATTGTGTTTCGTAGTCATCAAATAAACTTCAGCATTATCATGGTGAACTGTATGCACTTCCATGGGTGATGAAGAAAAATAAAATAAACCTCAGCACACAGAACCTCACTGTTGCAGTATGATGGCTTGTAATTGCTAAGGCAAATGCTGAATTATCTAAATAAACTCACACAGAACAAAATGACGATAAGAGACAGACTTGCATACAAATGCTCATCTTCATTAATGCTGAGCTGAAAATAGGCAGTGTGCCAGCTTAGTACATGAGTATTAAGGTCAGATCATAATCTTTTCCAATAACGGCTACAGGTACTTTAATTAATTGTAAAATTACAGTGGGATTCCTACAATGTTGCATATCACATTTTCATGAATACCACATTCATTCATGTTGGTTTATCAAAATAATAGCTGCATTAATAAGGACTGGTCATTTGTTTCAAAGCGATCCTGTCAGCTAACACATGGAAAATCCTCATTCATTCCTTCCCTCTTCATTGTATTAACATTATTCATGCCAAACCCTGCTGGCATGCATGCAACAGAGTATGGAATTTGAGAATATTTTGGCATTGAGCAGCACCCAATTATCAGAAATTATTGACGTTAACAGAAATGGCGCTGATCCTCATTTCATCAGCAAGGAGTACTTTGCCTCAGTTCTAGCCACATGATAGCTCTCTTAGCCTCCCCATTCTCTTTGCTGATTAAAACCAAAGCGCAACTGGGTGAATTTCTTTCTCCCCCTGCCCTGCCCCCCCACCCCCAGCCCAGTATCCTGATATCTGACTAAATTAACACTGCCCTCTGATCACCAAACGAATGGTCTTTGTGGGACCAAACCACGGGTGATCAAACAGAACGTCTGCCTGGTTTGACAGGTACAGAGCTGAGTTGCACATGTGCCTCTCCTGTGCCTGACATCAGCAGCAGGAGGGGTGGAGCAGTCCAGGGAGTCAGTGCATTTACAGTTGTTACCAGGGAAACAAGAAAAATTGCAGACGTTCTGTATTATAGACAGTATGATCTGAACCCGGCTGTATCACAGCAGCATTTGGCTAATATAGCAATGCACTGCGCAATGTTAGCAAAAAGGTCCGGTATTTTTATGGCTGTAGCAGGGACCTCTTATGTAAAACGTTAGTCATTAGACTTTAAATTAGACTTAAAAGAGAAGAAGAATGGAAAGATTATGTTCATCTATCTCCTCAGAAAAAAATGGCTCTACACTGAATTTCCACTGCAACTTCATTCATCTTGCCAGTTTTGCATGGCCAGGAATGCAGATGGTGCTTTACTTTCTGAAAGTTCCCCTTCCAGTAGGTCCCATATTCTCGTCTCTGTGCATGGAGCCTAAATTTCTCCTTAGTATTGTGTAATTCTCACCAATTTCATTCCAATTTAGACCTTTCTGTTCCCTCTGACACAGCACACAAGCACAAATAGCTTGAAAAAAATAGACTAAATGAATAACTGATGATAACTGGAATTAAATTTTTGACATGGGAGAAAAACAGCAATTCCTGCAATCTCAGTCCTGCCTTGTGTGGTGTTACAGGGCTACGTGGTATCCCTCAGTCAGGATAGTAAAAACGAAAAGTAGCAGGTACACAGAGTGAAGCAGTTGGGGCGGAAGAACTGAGGTCCTCACTGTATGAAACTTTGACTTAAACTAAGTCTGTGAACTGACTAAATCAGGCTGTAAACTAAATTCCTGCAAAGGCCGCACTGTGTTAGACGTGTCCCTGGACTGCATCCCTCAGTTTAGTTCCATCTGATGCAGTTTTAGCACTCTGAGCCATTCTGTGGTATGAACCAAATAACAGGAAATGGGGAAAATGGAGATTTTTGGTTCAAAGATGAACTCCAGATATGAATTGAAATGCTAATGCAGATGTACCCAAAGTAACCCACTATCTTAGTTAGCCAGTGAAAAAGGACAAAAAGATATTCTGCCACCTATATTCATCTCTCCTTTCCGCCGTCCCTTCTCAGCAATAGTGGTGTGATGTTATACTTGAGTAGTGTATCTTGTGCTCAGAATAACTAAGCCAACATATTTCTTATTTCTCCTAGAGCAGAATGTCTCTTCATTTTAAGCTTTGTTTTATCTTGGCTATATCTTTAAGGTTTTGGGTTTATTTGTTTGGGTTTTTTCAGCAAAATTGTTTCAGGCTGAAAGACAAAATTGTTTTTCAGCTGTCTGAATCAGAGATGTTTTTAGATCCATCATACATATCTCTGTAATTTAAGCTAAAGCAGTAACTGGTGGAAATAGAAAGCTGCCACTCTCTCTGAGTTATAACTACTTTCTCAGTGCCTTATGCCAAGCCTTTGTTATATGTCAAAGGAACATGAAAAACCATGAATCTCAGCTTTATTTTTTGTAGCCTCTTTGCTGTAGAGAGCAGTCAAGTATTTTTCTTGATACATTCATCCTGAATGGGAGACACACACTCCAAAAGAATGAACTCCTCTAGAAAACACTAGAAAGGGACTCTTAGCAACTCCACAGCTGTCTAACTTTGTAATCTAATTGTGGGATGCTAGCAGAGTGCATAAGCAGTGTGAAACAACAAAGTGAGTACAATTATCCACAATCAGTAAAAAAAAAATCACCATTTCACTGGTTTTTAAGCATCAAGATGATAACTTCTGGTCTGAGCTCTGTATTTTTCTTTTTTTTTTAGGATGGGCATTGGGTAGTCAAGCAAAGGCTCAGACACTAGGATTTGGGACTGGAGCCTGCTCAGGGCAGATTTAGAGATAAGAAGCCTCTAACAAGCCCTACTGCAGGTATACAGCTGCAGTATATAAACTGCTATATCTACCAGTTTTAAAAGTCTATAATCGAATCAAACCCAGCTGGTTTTTAAGGTGACAACAGAAGAAAATATTTTCTGCAATATTTATTCTAACTTTCATCTTCCAGCTAGCCCTCCCCTGAAAAAGAAATGGAAAATTAATTTAACACTATCAAAACAACCAGTAATTCCCTACCTTTCTTCTTATAAATGGTTTTCACTTGTTCCTGGTGTTCTAGGGTAACTGAACCTTTATGAGAGGAAATAGTGAAAAACTATAACCAGTTAAATTTGCAGAATTATTGGCAAGAGAAAGCAGACTAAACTAAAAAGTGATAGACCTGCTCTGCGCCCAAGTACTACCTGGCATTTCTATTTCTGTCCAGTGAGTAGAAGGTGACTTACAAATGTTCAGGTGTTAAAGTTTAGCACCATCACAGCAGTGGCTCTGACAGGACACTGCGGTGACAGGCGGGGAGACACGGACTGCTGTAATTCATCGGATGGGAGCTTTGCTGACTCCCATCCCCTCCCCACCAGCCTCCCTTCTGCCTTGATAGTGGGCGCATCTCAGCCTGCAACGTGCCTTAAACATAAATGCCATCCAAATCATGCCAGTTCCCTCTGACTGACAGCAGCACTTTGTCAGCCTCAGCAGCTCCCTGCGCCTGCTTCACGGGGGAGGGGGGCTGTGAAGAGAGGATGTATGGAAGCGTATTCTAATTAGACATTTTTACTCGAGGACAGGAAGTAAACATGAAAAATGTAGAAGTATGACAGATCTACATAGTTAATTGGGGCCCCAATGAGGCTGACACTGGGTTGCTGGCAGTCACTGGGCTTAGCAGCAATTTGAGGATGAGGAGAAGAAAAAGGAAAGGCACACAGGCATTGGATTATATGTTTTAACTGAGAGCATATTAAAATGTCTTCACCATACTTGGTCATCTTACCAAGCTACATGTTCATTTAAAAATATAAATAAAAAATTAAAACTGCTTAATTATTTTCTTTCAGAATTAAAGTCATAAAGAATCCCTCTGAAAGATTTTTTAATCAGCTTCCAAGAAAGCCTTCGAAAAGCAAGGCCCCCCCTTTCACTTTTTAAATGGAATTTGTAATCTAATGAGGAAATTATTTATGAAGTATTTGCTCTGCACCTGAAAATACCTCCAGTGAAATTATGTTTGGCAACCTGAAGCACTTTGAAGTCCATGGAGTGGCAATAAAAATTAGGCCTTCATTAAAGAGCAAAGTTTTTTTCTCCTGTAAACTGGCACCGCCTCAAGAGGTCAAACTCTGGGAAGGCCACAGATCTCTGCCCAAGCTGTGCCTCTGCACTACACATGGAAGCAATTTTGTCCATATTCTCTGCTGTTCTTTATGAATTTCTTCTTCCCCCCTTCCCCACCCTTTTTTCAGGCTTCCCTCAACAGCTTTCATGTTGCATTTAGGAAATTAACAGTAACTGTCAAATTACTCTGCAAATAGGAGAATATAAGTTTGGAAGGAGTAGAACTTGCCTTTTGCCCTAGGGCCAAGTCAGTGGAAAGGCAACAAAGGGATCCTTGAGAAGTGTTTGGATAGACTGTTTTAGCAAGCCAGACTCTTATTTTATCAAGTGCACACAATTTTTCCATTGGCAATTTTTCCCCCTTTCCTGTAAATTATTCTTTCCCCTTGTGCACCCCACTTGCTGCATGGATTGGGAAAAGTACTGGGAAAGATTATAGCTGCAAAGACTGGCAGGGTGGGTATTAACCCTTGGAGAGAGATGGAAGAGGTCCGGAAATGGAGGATCCTTGTGGGATTATGTACAAAAGGTGCAGTTTGGTTTGAAAAAAAACTACCCCACTTCTCACATGTGTATACAAAGACGATGTAAAGGAGGGAGTAGTTACATTAATTAAATACTGAAATCTTTTGGGAAAAAAAGTGAGAGAAGAAAGCTCAGAGGAATTGTAATCTATGGAGATGTAAGCTAATTACTTAATCACTTGCATTTGTAAATCTTATTATTGGAAAAGAAATTCCTGTAGTGATTAAATTACAGATATTTATCTGCTAATAGCCCTGATTAACTGGTGATGCTAATCTGTCATTCTGAAAGCCAATATTAACGGCATCAATCTCGCAGAACAATAAACAGTTTATATGAAAGAAAACTTTGTCTGTGCAGAGTCCAGATGTGCGAAGGGAATGTAGGATGTGTGAGATTCTGGAACCAGTTTGCTGGACCAAAACAGCCAACACTCTCCAAATGAGTTGTTTTGGCCCATTAACCCGTTGTCAGGCACAATGAGTTACTTAGTTATGAACAAGTGCTGTCTTATACTGCAAAAGCAATTTAGTTAGCAGAACTTCTAGAGTAAATAAATAAATTCCAGGCCTAATTTATTACCAGAAATGACTACGGCAGGTAAGCCAGAGTGAGTTGTTACTACATCTTGTTTGCAGGCCCCGAAAAGAAAAGGTAGCTGATAGAAGGCAAAGAGAGGTATAATTTATTTATTTTTAACAGATACCTGACTGATGCTATTGATTTTCACTTTGGCTAAATAAACTTTTTCTTTTTAATCAGTGTTTCTTACCACAAGGGAAAGTGATGAAGAGGAAAAGTGGAAAGACCAGTACCTTAATTTCCTCTCCATGTTGCAGGGCAGGTTTTACAGGGAAATGAAACTTCAGCAAATAAACCCAAGTTAGGCCTTCAGAGGAAATTTGCTGTGAAGCAGACAATGGCAAAGTACCCAGTGAAGATCAAGTTTCCTATTTAAGCTGTTCAAGAAGTACTACAGAAGAAAAAAAAAAGAAATGAAACAATTACTGTAAGTGCTCGCCTTACAGAGGTCCTATCTCTAATATAACTGGAATCTACCAATGTAATCTTTATGATGACCAGATGTTACTATTTCTGGGAACGTCCTGAGTTTTCAAGGGCTGCTCGAGTTTCCTGGCTGATTATATTGAAACTGGTGTTTGCCTCAGTTAAAATAAAATCTGCCAGCTGGCTCATCTCATCCTATCAGTGCCTCCCACTGCAATCTCCTTTATCCCAACAATTTAAGCAAACTTTCTTTGTGCAGAAACCACTACAATAGTCTTTAAAAAAGACTCAAGACCTTTTGATTAAATTGTGTTGGGTTGAGGGTTATTGTAAAGAAAAAAGAAGTATGCAAGGTGAGAGAGCATGTGTTCCTTGTGCTGGGTGCAGAGACAAGGATATACTGATAGCATCAACAAGAAAGGGTAAGAAAATGCATTCACTTCGGCCCAATACACAACAAGTCCTTTTTTTTTTACCCTCATGATTTTCTGTGGTTTGTCTTGATGGATTTTCTTTTTTTTTTTGGTTCTCGCGTCCTCCAAGAATGACAGAGATTTTGCTAGAACTATCAAGTCACGTGTAATTAAGCAATTACAATAGGTCTGAAAGGCTGCCAGAGAAATCTGCATCACCCATCCGATACAGTTCTATAGTATGAGCTCAGTGAATCCTTTCAGAAAACACCAGACTCGTGGCCTGTGTTAGGCTCAGTCTTTGAACACCTGCCCATGAAGTTGCCTGTACAGCAGTCCCAGATAGCACCTGACATGCTGACAACACTCCTTGCAATGAATCCGGACCTATGAAGTAAATCTGAAGTATCTCAGACAGTGCTGGATTTGTGGTCTTCATGTAGGTATCTTGTGCAGTACATGCACCCTTATTTTTGTGTCATAAGTATTTCGAGAATGTCCAGTTTTCAAAAATTTTGTTCTCAGTAGGAAGAAGCAGCGAAAAAAGAAAGAAAAATACAAAATATTCAAGAGCCTGAGTGTTCAGAGGGACTTTTTGAGGAACAGAACATTTCCAGCTGTCTGATGGGCTTAATAATGGAGAACACTTCCATTTTGAACTAAATGTGATATGCACCTATGTGGTAAGGAACATGGGAGAAGAAAATACAGAACTGCCTTTTTCCATTGCTCCAGGCATACACAAGGGTGATAGTCTTGATACCTAGAAACGTGAGGTGTTACGCAAGCTGGTTGGTAAGGTTTTGTTGAATAATGGTACCTACTTGGCACTCTCGAGCAGCTCAATGTGATCTGAATGTCACCAGGAGTGTGAGACAAGCTCAGGGGTCAAATAACATCGGGCCTTCTGAAAACCTGCAGTGGTAGGTGAAGACAAGGTTGGAGGACCTTCCCATTATCTGACAAATGCTTGTAAGGGAGGAGGAGACCATGTTTTCAGGTAATGCAGAAATGCTCTCAACTTATGACTGTGCAGACTGGGAAGTGGAATAGAGGGTGGCTCTCAGGTTCCCTGTCAGGTTTCTCTTCCAGAAGGAAAGTGCAGAAAACTCTGTGACTAAGGAGTGATATTTAATAGCCATTGATGGATGTTTCTGGTTTCTGTTGGCTGCAGTTTTTAGTGTATGTGGAATTGCTTCCCCAACAAATAGCATGCCTGCTATGTAAAGGTTCTTACCACGAGGTTCTTACCACACAATGGCAAATACTTTATCCTCAGCAGTGGTGACTTGATTACAGAAAAACACTCAAATTAAAGGAACCTTCTATTTTTTTCATCATATTTGAATGAATAAATATGTCATTGGGAATGAAAAACAGCAAGCAAACTCAAAAGAACGTAGTGTAATGGAAGCTCAGTGAAGCTGCGAAAGATGAATGGGAGCTTGGTAAGACGTTATCTTTTAGTTCAATAAATTATAGGTGAAGCTCAGGAAAAAGAAGTATCTCCAGTGAAGATTTCAAAATAATACTTGAATATTTTCATTCACATAAGGGAAAAGAAAGGCACAATCTTTATTTTTTCTGAAGTATTTTAAATAAAAGGTCTGTTTTTTATAAAGCTTTCCTGGTAAATGAGAAAAGGTAAAAATTATTCTTTTTAACTTAGGCCCTTCATTTTCCTTTCCTCGTGTCTTTTTGGCATGTTTTCTCTTCAGTGGTTGTACTAATTATGGTACTGTTATAAGTAGTGTTATCCTTGTTATCCTTTTGGTAGTAAAAATGACAATTATGACAAACAAAAAAGCTTTGTCTTGTTTCCAGTTTGTCTTGTCTCTTTTGACTGGGAGCTCTGCAAGGCACTCTTAGTCTCTGCTTACCAAGTAGGGATACAACACAATTCTGCTGTCAGTGGGAGCTGCGGGAATTCTGTAATTACTTCTAATGTTCCTGTTTTCCAGGTAAGGGAGCTGGAACAATGTTAGAGCCAAGTGCACATCTTGAGTGTCTTCTGAACATTAGGAAGAGAGACTGCTTCATCCCCCTGCAGTCTTCTTTAAACAAAGTTTTATTTTTTAAAAGAAATACATTTTTCAGGTTTTGGGGCAGTAATGCTTCATCAGTAGAGATGATGGACAAGTATTGAGGAAAAAGATGAAAATCTTGTTTTCTAATTTATACGATATGTGCAGCAGGAACTCTTATTAAAGTTGAAATATTTGGGCATAAAAGAGTCACATCAGTTTTTATCTGAGCCTAATGGTAGTTTCCCAGTTTTGTTTCCTTCTTGCAAGAAGTAGCTCTTTCTACCATAAAACACAAATTCCAAGGGGCTTTACAAAACATTGTCAATATTTATAATGATGCCTAAATGCAAACCTACAGTCAATCTGTTTGGACAACAGCTCTGATGTTATCTTTCTTTTTGAATAAACAGGTCTAATAACATACCATTAAATAAATGATTTTTCACAGGTTTTAGGAACTCTAACTGCCCAAACAGCAACTTGAGCAGCCTTACACATACAAATAGTACATTATGAGCTATAAAACTGCCATGAATTCATTTACGAGAACAAAGTCTTTACTGTGCAAAATATCAGAGGACAAAAATGTATTTCTCTCCATGTATCCTCCAGGTCTGTGATTATAAAATGAACTTGCAGAAGTTATAATTTTGGTTTTGCAAGCAGGCCCATAAGATTTAAGTCAGTGTACATGCAACATGCCAAAACATTTTCAGAAGTATTGCCTAATCTGGGGAAAGACAAATCTTTCTAAGTCTTCTGGATCTGGATGAATAAAAACAGGTGTTAAGAAGAAGCATGAGATGAGACTGGAGTCACAACCATCACTGTTGTGTTCAAGATCTTTCTTATATATTATTCACAACAGCTGTAGAACTTCCTCAAAATACAGAAACCACACATTCTCATTCTGTCATCCCATTATAAGACTGTCTACTGAATTTGAATACCTTGACTTGCTCAGGTTACTTGCCCAGTTACAGAGGCAATTCTCAACCATTTACATGTGGGTGCAGATCCTCTGACCCAGGTAGCCGCCTATTCACCACCCCAGAGATCCATCTTTCCCCAGACACACTGGGGCACTCCAACCCCATGGGTGTGGCATGACCCAGCACAGCAGAATGAGGAAAGCAGGCTCTGCTTTCAAAGGTTTGTAAGCAGAGGCTTCTTAAGGAAACATGCATGAATTAATCTTTGGTAGAAAGACAGCCTGGAAAATTTATTCTGGGGTTTGAATGAGAGATGACCTTCTGCCGAGTTGAAGAGAAGACACTGAGCTCCTAGAAGTTCATGACACTGAGCTCCTAGAAGTTCATGAAGAGTGTTTTCCCTGGATGTGACTGGAGCACAACATTGGTGATCAGGGTCACAGGTAGCTGTGCAGATAACCAACCTCTTGTGTAATTGTTGACAGAGTCTCTGAGATTTTTCTGAGGAAACCCTGAAGCTTGGTACGTGTTGGAGAGCAGTCAGGCTATAAAACACCTGAGTTCAAACACCTTTCATGCCTGACTTGGAGGAGGTTTCCACTCTCTTGTGCGTATCTTACAGGGGCGTGATGGGGCGTCCACTTCCTTTATCTTGTAAAAAAAAGCCTAGACCTGTTCTGAATGTACCTCCCAAAATGTAAATGTTCATTTAGAGGATGCTGTTTTCAGGCTCATCTATTAGCCAAGTTTAATTTCCATACAAAAGTAATCATGACTATTGTGATAATTCATATTTAAGTGAGGCAAACTTCCACATACAAGAAGGGTGAAAAAAAGGGTGCATCCCATAGCATCACTGCAGTGATAACTGCATAAAGATGTCCCAAACCAATTATGTGTTAATTCTGTCCTTATCAAGAAATATTTTTATTCACCTAAAGTCTTGTTTTGCCTATAAATAACTGTGTCCCAGTTAGGAAGTGCATAGGAAGGTAAGGAATTGCATAGTTTTAACCTTATCAGTACATCCTGTCTCAACAATCTCTCTAGCTGAATAAAATCATATACTTCTTCCATCTTAAAAAAAAAAAAAGAAAAAAAACAGAAAAGAAAGTATATTCTTGTGGACAAATTGTTAAGTGGAGAAGATCTGCTTTCCTGCACTTACCAAATACCTCAATTTACTAAAATTATGCTAGATTTATAGAGATTTCAAATGGTGATTTTGTGTCAAAATAGATTTTGCTTCACTGTCACAGTTCTAATTGCCTTTCAAAAATGTAGTATTACTCCTTTTGATTCTCAGAAGTGAAAACTAAAACTAAGAAAAAGTAATACATTAAAATAACTTACATTACAAGAAAAGCTGCATTTTTCCATAACAATTTTTAAAAACACCAGGAAAGTAAAAAATTTTCATTCACCGTAAAACAATTTCTCAAAATCATTTAGAAAAAGGTCTAAACAAACCCAAACAAAACCTCCTAGCAGACCACATAAATGCTATTGATCGAAAGCACAAATTAAACTCTTAAACAAAGTACAGGAAAGGAAATTAAAGACTTAGTAAAGAAAATAAGAGGATAAATAAATGACAATGCCTTGCTTCTTACTACGCTGTCAGTTTTTTCTAACAAAAACCTGCAAACCCTAAAGTAATTTTTAAAAGCTGTGTGTCAATTTATGTAGGTGTGTGTGCTCCAGCTGGGTTATATTGCCAGTGATATTCTGCCATCGAGAAATAGAGACAAAATCTGTAATTATGTACCGATATACATATAGTATTTGGGAATGCAAAGATGCTGCAGCTGCACAGCTGAAGGAAAGGGGGCACAGTTTTCCCGCAGTATAATTTGTTATTATCCTGAGTTTAGTTTAGTGGGAGGTCTATTTATGTGGTGGTCGAGGTGGCTGTCAGAAGGGCGCTTGGCACTTCTCCTCCTTTGTGCTTTGAAGTTCACTTCCTACAGTAACATGTTCCAGTCATAACACCTCCTTCTTCACAGCTAAAAGTCAAGTCTGCCAGTCATCCCCCTGTGCTTCAAAATGTAGAAAACATAATTTAGCCCTAAGGAAATAAACCAATTACAAGGAACCTGGTTTAACTTCCTGCTGTGGTAGACAAATGGAGATCTACTATGAAAGTAAGCCTGAAAGCTTAAGAAATACGTGTAGGTATTGAGCAATTACAGTCAAGTGGAACATGCTAAGCAACAAACTGAATCCCCTCCTGAAAGGACCAGTTGCTGCATGTAGCATCTGAGGATAACGAAACCATTATGGTTGCTGCACTCTAGAGAGAGAGGTGTGTGAAATTTCCTGTTCTGGTTGTAGACCTTGGTGTTTTCATGATAATGAAATAGAGGACTACTCTATAAACTGCAAAGAATGTGGGTCAAAAAATGGGTTTTTTTCTGCCAACAGAAAAACAGAGGTATCCTGCAGAGCTTAATAAACATAAATGGTATGGATGTATTCACAATTAAAGGCTTAGTCTAAAAACTAGTAAAATTCTGTAGCAGAAGTTCAGGATGCTCATTGCTTGATGCCTGAAAATTTAATATTTTATCTGAAACCTGGGAAATATCATAAATTCTATCAGTTAATAACATCAGAAGTTAATTACCTTCATTATTTCATCTTCTAATAGTCCTGGTTTAGGAATGGTAGTCCAAGAATACAAAGTAAACAAACCTTTTATGATCTGTCTCTACAGAATTTTCTAATTTATTGGCTGGGTTTGTATCACATGTAATCCCAATACTATTCATATTTTTTTAACATTTAAGAATTTTTCTTAGAAATTATGGATCACTTTTATCGCAGTAAATAAATAAGGCATACCATGTGCACTCAAGACAGACAAAAATATGGATACATGACCATGTCATACTATATTAAGAATCTGGTTTAAAACAATATTTTTAAAATTATTGCAGTCTACTTTCTACAGAAACTAATATAAATATTCAATATATGCAGCAAACATTTGCAAAATGCCTAATGATATCAGCAAAACTGATTTGCTAATGCTGCTTTCTTGAGAAAAAATGTTTTAAACATGACCAACTAGTGGTTCATAAACATTTTTGAAAACACTCCTAAGTTAAATAGGCTGTGTTACTTATTTTGTTGTTGCCTTTTGAGATGTCACTATATAGTGTGCTAAACAATACAGTGAATAATGTAAGTGGTGCATAACAAAAGGCAATATAATGCTCTGGAAAGAAATTATTACATTTTTATGAGTCTCATTTCTTGGGATTTATTTTCATTCTAAAGCACAGAAGAATTAAACAATGAAGTGTCAGAAAAAGGCAAGGTGGAAACTCCAAGCTTCGAGATATTCTAAAAATACTGCAAAATACTGGTAGACATTCAGTCAAATATCTCCAACACAGGATTCCTCATTTCTTGTTTACTGGATAGACAGCAAGCATTCTTCCTTCCTTTGGAATTTATGTAAATTCCTTTAAGCTGAAATGATGCCATATAGGGCAATTGTACAATCCTTCATCATCGCTTACAAGTTAAGTGACACCAGGGTCAGGCTGAGGGCTGGGATTGCACACGCGGTCTCCAAAGAGAGCTCAGGATACAGCAGGACGTGGCCATGGTCACAAGGCAAAGGGACACATCTGACATACCCTGGCCCTGATGGGAAGCAGTGCCTGAATGTTTGGAGCAGCCTTGCAAGCAGACCTGCTGTCTCAGTTTGAAGCAAAAGCCAATGTCCTGCCCCTGTAAAAGCTGTATCCAGTTGCATACTTGGCAAGCGTAAAAAAACTCAAGCATTAATTTTTTTGGCTAAAAGATCTGGGACTATGGCTATGTTAGCCAAATTAATTATCTGTAGTTATGTTGGCCAAATTAATTAATTTAGGCAATTAATTCAGTCTGTATATTTGTTTGTTTGCTTGTTTTTTCATCATTTATTTTCCACTTAAAGCATGAACAACTGTTTAGCTTTACAAGATGTTTCTGATGAAAGGCTTTTGCAAAGAGTTTCTTTTTTTGCGATCACGTTATGAGCCAGATGATGATGAACTGTAATTTTTTAAAGAACTACATGTTTAATAGACTATAGCCACACATGCCACGGAGACTTTCAGTATTAGGTAGTCATGATAAAAAAAACTTCAACAGAAATACATTTTTAATCAAAAAAACCTCAAAACCCCAAAACCTGAACATGCCCAAACTGAATTTTTTAATCCCAAAAGTTATAAACTTGGAGGACTATGCAGTATATTCATCTCACTTGTCGGTCTTCTTAAGTAATTTCCCAGCATACTGGACAATTTTTATTAAAATAGTTGAAGAAAACTCAACCTACCAATCAAACAAAACAACCCCCACAAAAGAGAGCAGATGATTCAAAGTTAATTACATTCTGTAATTTTTAGGCATACCAGTGTCATGTCAGAGGAGATTGAAAGCAGCACCTCCACTGCCAAGTATGACTTAACGGGCACAAAAGGACTGCTTATCTGAATATCAGACTGAAAACCTGAAAATAACAGGTTTATCTCCAGGTAAGCCAGGGGTTGTCTGTTAACCAGGGAACATACAGAAGGGAATGGAAATTATTGTTATCATGAGATAGTTGATGACTCAAAGAATATAAAAAATGAGATAGGATTAATTCCAGTGATCATGGACTAACCTTTGCTTTTATATGGAAGAAAAGTATATCAAAAGTTGGCTTTGTTTCAGATAATGTTGTTATGCCATATGAGTATATCAAAATTAAATTTATACAGTGATTTGGTTTTCATTTTTAAATTGTCTGTGTTATTCATACGTTATTTCATAACCTGTTGTGCCTGTATCAAAACAGGTATAAAAATGCCAAACATTTTGCACTCAGTGAGAAACCTGAGTATCTGTCTGGCTTTGTTTAAGTATCTGCTTTGCAGAGAAGAGTAGAACTGAGCAGGCAGTTGCTTATTTATTGCTAATTCTATATTCTTTTACCGTATGTTATTTCATTTTATTCTTCCATCTGTGTTTCATAGGGAAATAAGATAATTTCCAGATATATGTATTCCTGATTTGTAGTCTTCTTGCCAGATCCACACCATCAGACCACAACCTCACAGCATCTCCTCATTCATGTTGATGTGCAAGCCTCGAAAGACTGCTACCTTTACATCCCACCAATTTTGTGACCATGGGAAGCTGCCTCCAGCATTGCATCTGGACAAAGCCTCAAGACAGGACTTGTGATTTATCCATTCCTCACCCAAACTGGTTCCCTCCTTGCAGCCAGCATTTTGTCTTGCATTTTCACACTCCCAAGACCTCAGGAGACCAGATGGAGCTGCTCCTCCAGCAAGAAACTTTCATGGATATCCTTTTGTGCTAGGTGGTGTTTTCACGATGACGAAATGACAAGGAAAGCAGCAACTGGGGCAAGGCTGGAACAAGAGCCATGGAGAGTGGTGAGGCAGCACCTCAGATTTAGTCTTTTGTCTCAGAAGCTGTGGAACTCCCACAGTGGGGTGCCTGTCCTCCCACTGCTTTTGTCCTGACATTCACTTCATAGTGAAGGGCTTGGCAATGAAGCAGCAGTTACATGCCAGTGAAAAGGACATGGTCAACAATGTCTTGGCTTCACAAAATGTCTTATTCTGTGGTATCACACCCTGCAAAAGCAATTTTTGTCCCATGTGAAGGAGGAAGGGCTGACTGAGGAAATATGTACAATGTGGCTGAGTAGCTTATGATAACAATGCAGTAACTATTGCTAGCAGTAAATATGAATAAATCTAGGCAATTATGGCAGCCTGTAAAAACTTTCCCCAGTCAGGTGACCCTACCAGCACACTCCTGGGTTCTGAAATATTTTTAAAGTAGATTGTTGTTATTTTATTAATTTTCAGTTTTCTTCCATCCAAACTTTGCACGTCCCTCAGCTTCCATTAAACACACTCCATCTGACCAGTAACCCTACACATGTGGTGAAAAAAAAATAAAGAAGTAAAGGGGTCAGGGAAGGGTTGGTTGAATAGGCAATTAGTGGAAAATTTCATAAACAATAAAGGAATATTTTTAGAGAGCAGCCTATTTGTTTTCTACAAAAGTCTCCATTTCATCTTGAGGAATATTTTTTAATGCATATTTAGTTTAAGAAGAAAATCCACCATACATCTTTCAGGATATTTTTCATTTTTCATTTATGATCCTATAAATGTTTAGGTAATAATGCTGGTATTGGAAACAAGTCAAATAAGCACAATTCAAATTAGTGGGCAAACTACAGCAGAGTCTTTCATTTACAGTCTGCTTGATCAGACCACATTAAAATCAGCAAGAGTTAAGCCTACCCTGTTTACAGCCCACAGGTTGTTATCTATTTTCAAACCTTTCTGTTCAGAATTGTTAAACCAGTGCTGTACTGCATGCAGCTCAAAATTAATTGGAAACTTGGATTCTAATGGCTGTTTTTTGGGGTGGGAGTTGGGAATCCTGAATTCCAAACTATGCCCTAAAAATGTATTCATTTAATTTAAAATCTTTACATTAAATTATAGGTTATTTGAAAGTTAAACACTTAGTCACAGCATTCTGTATCAGATGCTGTGAATTTATTCACATCTAGATTTTAAATTACCTCCTTTCCATTTCAGATGCCAATTTCACTAGGCTACCTGAAACATCATTTACATAGAGTTATTACATCAGGAAAGAAAAAATCTTCTCTTGTGTTCAGTGCCTTGTTTCTCTAATCCCCATAGACAGTGAGGAAGAAAGGCTGGCTTTATATGTCAATTTCTTTTACTGCACCCACTGGCACTTGTCAATATTCCTTACCAGAAAAAACATGCACATATTCTAGGTCATATAAAGCAGCTTCAGAAGTTTGCTGCCACTTCTATGTGGAGGCACTGTAAATGTCTACACATAAATTAATGGGAAAATAGGAATGTTTTGGTGTTGCAAAGCCACAAATGGATCTCTACTAGCTGAGCTAATGAATCAGTTCCATGAAATGTTCATATTTCCATATCACTATCACATTTAATAAAAAAAAAGCCAAACTTCTTGTACTACTTAGTGGGGAAAAGTCACTGTATAACTAACAGAATCTTGTAAACATACAGTTCCTTAGGGCTTTTCTGGGAGATGGAGTAATATATGCTTCTATAACTCTCCTGTTATTTTTAAACATGGATTCAAACTGAAACAAGATCTGGGGCCATTCAGCACTGGACCTGTACCTTTTCCCATAGCTCAGTGCCCTAATTTATACACATTCTGCAGTCTCTTGGTAATGGTATTCATTCTTCTGCTGTTGTGCAAATATATCCCCTTTCAGTCAGACAGGACTCAGTCACACCTACTTGCAGACATTCTCTTGTCACACTGAGTTAGAGTGACCACTAACAAATGAGAAACAATTGAGAATCATGCCAGTATTTTCTTTTCTTACCTGACAAGTCTTCCTGAGAAGCCCTAGGTGTTAGACCTGTCTAAATGTAATTTGAGAAACTGAGCTCTGCTTAGCCAGCTCTCCCCACAGTGATAGCTCAGTGATGCATACTTCTTTGCTCCTTGCCCTCTACTCTGAGCTGGACTTGCCTTGTGTATCATTTCTCAAATTAAAGAAAACTGTTCTATTCTGGGATGTCATTGAGATCACTCTTCCCACCACCACCTGCTTAAGCTTTTAATTGTGAAACCAGGTCTAGAAGATGTAGTGGAACGTGTGAAAAATGTAATCCATCAGATGTCTCTGCTGGGTACTAAAGTGAACTGCATCAGGGCTCCCATCTAACTTACACACAAGATCTTGCACCTTTCCAGAAAAACAAAACAAAACAAAATGGGTCAGGAATAGTTGAGGCCAAAAGAAAATAATAATTCTCTCTATATATCCAAGGTTCAATTGACATAGGTGTGTGTATATGAACTCATGAGATCAGAAATATTTCCATCTCCCACAGCTTAAATTAAGTCTTAGAGATCAAGTACTTGAACTTACATTGAAACCCTGAATGGAGTGATATACCCTTTGACAGTATGTTGTCTTTGAATTATTCTGAAAATTTAGTTTTTAGTTAGAAACAATGGTGAAAGAAAGAAAATTATAAAGCTTTTATAAAAATAAAATAAACAAGTTTCACAAATTGGATGAAGACAGATGTTTTCTCTAAGCCTTCAGCTAATAGGAAGGTTTTAAACCTAGGGAGCACCCACATGAATTCCTGAATCATCATCCCATAACTTTCTGGTGCTTGCATCCTTACCTGCTAATGCTCCAGTCCAGTATGAGGCAAAAGGACAGAAAAGCTATAGAAGAAGATGTAGTGTTGTTGAATACAAGACTTTTTGTAACTTAGGAGTCCCTGTTTTAAATTTGCACACCATTTAATATCAAGGTATATCATGCAGCTTGGAACAGCCTGTACTGCACTAAACTGCATGATAACACCTGACATTTAGGTCATTTGTACAGAGGGCATGAAAGGAAATCTTCACTATCCAGATTTTAAATGTCTGCATCTGATTGTGAGTGTCTACGTATGACCTAATAATCCTGAACTCCTGCTGCACTAATGAGAGAAATACAGTTTCCAGGGGTGAGAGTTTTCACTAAATGTAGATGTCTACTTTGGGACAAGATGAATGACTTTCTAGAAGTGTCTGTGTCTTTCCATTAGCTATAAATAGACCCACACTCATTAACAAAGATGTAGACATCTGGGCTATACCTTCTGACATCCAGTCAGCTGAATCCTGTACAAGCGCTTAAGAGACACTTACAAATAAAGTAATATATTATACAAGTAACTGACAATGAATATTACCACATTATCAGATAAATCCTTAATCTTTTTCTCTGCAATATAAGGGAATTCTATCTTCCTGGATTGTTTTTTTGTGCTATAATTTTAATGTTAGATGAGTGTATGAATTTGTGTATGTTTAAATGTTCTTCCTCTAAGACCTTTTAAACTAAGAGAAAAAAGAATCAAAACTTCACAGAGTTAAAAAAAACCCCACTAATGGTTGGCACCTTTTATACTTGTGAAATAGTACTATCTAGTTTCTATCTAATTTTTAGTAGTAAATATATGAACTTTAAATGATGTCTCCTCTGCACAAGAGTAATGATATATTTGTATAATTTTCATACACTGCATGCATGACAAGGTTACCCCTCTACCACTCTGTTATTCTGATTCATATCTCACAGGACCTGGAAATCCACCTGGCCATGGAAAATAAAAAAAGCATTAAATATGGAATATGAAAGCTGAGAGAAACTACGTACGGTGTGTTTGCTAAATTTTTGCAACTACATTTACCAAAAAGTCAGCTAAACCAGGGTAATTAATTTGCTCTTTACAGCAAAATATGCACAGGTTGTGTCGGGCTTGACTGCAATTATAGTGTTAACAACTCTGTGTCACAGAATTTATTCCCATAAGCAGTTAGAATCTTTTATGACTGCTTCCTAAACTACTGCATTTTCTATGACTGTTTCAGTGCTGATGCTCTGAACATTTGCCTGGCTAGAGGGGATACAGGCTTCATGGGAAAGACAGGCAAAAATACCAGACAACCTGCATAGATGAACGAGGAGCTCCTGGCCAAACTTAAAAATAAAAATGAAGCATACAGGGGGTGAAAGAAGATACAAACAGTATAAGAGTACAGATGCACTGTACAAGCATGAGATGTGGTTAGGAAGGCCACCTGAAGTTAAATTTTCTAATGGTTGTAAAAGACAACAGAAAAGATTTCTGTACATAGCTAAGTGGCAAAGGGAAAGATGTGGAAAATGTGGGTCCATTGCTGAATGGGGCAGAGGACCTGGTGACACAGGTATTAAATACTTTCTTCACCTCAAGCTCTGCCAGTAAGACTAACATTCACAAAACCCAGGCACTGACAACCACAGGGAAAGCCAGGAGCAGTGTACACTTAACCTTGATGAAAGAGTACCAGAGAATTTGTGAGCAAGTTGGACACGTTTAAGTCCTTAGATCTCGGTGGGATGAATTCACGAGTGGAAAGGGATCTGGCAGATGTCATTGTGAATAATGATCATGATAAACTGGAGAAGCACCTACGGACTGGAGAAAAACAAGTGCTTACCTCTGTCTTCTCAAAGGTCAGGAAGAGTAAGCCATGGGACTGGAGGTTGAACAGAAATAACAAGTGTTCTTTCACAGGATAATATAATGAATTTTGCATTTATCCTTCCCAACTCCAATTTTTTTATCTTAGCTTTAAAATACCAGTCAGATTTAATCCCATCCCTTTCATGGAAGGACCATCTGTAGCTTTCCCTTACCCCTGGATCAGGCCTGGTGTGCCTGTCCATCCTTGTAATATATTATCAGCTACAGTGAATGCTGTCTTACCAGATCATGAATTGACTCACCAAATTAATGCCAGGGGATTTTATTTTCTTTTGAACATTTTTTTTTTCTTCCAAAATTGGCTTCCATTTACTAAAAAAATATTGGCCCTCTACTGTAGACAATAAATCAAAGCAAGCCTGTTGTGTTGTATCCAAGTTGCTCATCCACTGTTCCAACTAACAATAGAAAGTATCACATTAGGGAAATCTATTGCCTCATCTGTGGAATCTATCCTGAAATTAAAAAATGATTGGTTGCTCTCTGAATCAAATAATGAAACCTAAACTTGCAAATTTTTGTGATACAGGAGAAATGCATTGAAAGAACTCATTTATAAAACTGAGGAAATAGGTTTAAGTTATCTCCTAAGTGAATTTTTAATTTTGGAAGGGAGGCCTGGTGCTTTCAGAAATTCCCTAGATCTACTCCTTACAACAGATTATGAGTTTTGATATGCATATTATTATATTGCTTAGGAAAGATAAGAAAACAAATAGATACTTCAGATTACTTGAAACTTTAGACTGCTACTGTGACTTGTGAGCCAATGAACTTCATGGACTAAGCTGTGATTTTAAAGTTTTTTTCCACTAGTTCTCTAGTTCTAATAGCACAGTCCCGAGAGCAGCATTTAGGAATCTCCCCTTGCCACACTGTGGGACCCAGAAGGACAGCACAATTCAGCTCGAAGATGGGCTTTGCAGAGGAAATGGGTTGAATGTAGAAGGTTTAGTTATCTGGAAAAATGAATCACAAATGAGATGATGAGGGGAAAAAAATGGTTTAGTTTTAAACCACAGAGGCACTTGTGATTACAGGTTAAACTTCAAAAATGATGTTGAAATTTTCTGACAAGTTAAAGGAAGACCTACAAAGATATTTTGACGGCTGAAGAACCTTGAAAAACTTACAGCGTACGCTTGTAAATAAGTAACTAGGTGTGAACTTACAGAGGAGTAATTATTGGTTCATATGTTAACTTGCTGTAAATTATTTATATGTCCACACAATCAAGTGTTTCTCTTTTGTTTACTTGTTTTCCATCAAGGGTTGCTTTATGCAATTGGTCAGAATATATAAATATTTCTACAGGAAGAAATTACTGAGGGTTCAGGGAGAGAGAGACTTAAGTGTCTGGCACTGAAGCTTCTCTTCATATCAGAAGACCATCCCGTAGTGGTCCTTGCTTACTCTGCTGTAGTGCATATTACATTTCTCCTGAATAACTGCTGGTGAAATATCTGAGATTAAACTATCATGAAAAATGTGTTATTGAATTTGTGAGGCTAGAAACAACCTCCACATGATACCATGTTCTTTCAAAAGCACTAATGCTCCTTATATTTCCCACTGATTTCTCTTTAAATAACAGGGGCAAGCCTGAGGATGTTAGAAGTTTTTATATCTGATTGATTTAAAAAAACCCACCCAACTTATATTTTCCTCATGTTATTTTTAACAATTGTTTTACCTTGCCATAATACTTAAATCATCATTTAAACATTATTAAGAGGATTAAATGAGCTGTTAAGCATCTTCTCCTTTTGTTGGTTGGATTGCATACACATTTACACAAGTAACACTAATAGCACCTCACTGTATTTACTTCAGGGAAAATATTACCAGACAGTATTATTTATGTGACTTAATAACAGAGAAAAGACATTACAAGTGCTGGATCAAATTTCTCATGAGAGTAATCATTTCCTTATACCAGAAACAAGTCCTTTTTCCTTTCTTCTTCAAAGCTTCGCACTCTAGAAAACAGAGCTGATAGAGCTTGTCACTGATCCATCCATCCTTTTGCAGCTATCTGTGCATGTCATCTGGCTTCTTAATATTCACATAGCTCATACACTTGCTTTGGGATAAAATTCCTGTTTAACTACTCCAGGATGTTTAACTTCATGACTGGAACCTTATAGTAATCTATTATCATACAGGAAAAAATTGACATACTTGTGCTACTTATATATTTATAATATATGTGTATTTTTTCATAAGATAGTATTTTACACTGCTGTATGACTTGAAAATATACTGTACAGATCAAAGTAGATTTTGCAGCACATATGAAAGAAATACAGCAAATAAAATATACAGGGGCTTTTATTTAATTTTTTTATAATAAGTACTCCTGCATTACTTCCACTCATACATACTTTGTTGGAGTATCTTTCATACAATTCCCATTCTTTAGTACTCATGCTTCCAGGGGGGAAGTTTCTGGGCCATACTTCAGCAAAACTTTTCAGATTTTTTTTTAACTAACTCCAAAATGGGAACTGTTCCTGTATGGCTTCCAGAGTGCCCTAAATGAGAGAGTCCATAATACAAAAAAATCAACAATTATGCAAGGAAGGCATCCAAAGTAAGAGAAGACTTGGAAGCAGAAATGAAGAATAGGAACTGTATGGTAACATACATGTCAAATGTTTTAAAAATTTAGCAACTAGACAGATTTTTCTTCACTTGATAGTAATAAGTAAAGCACTGTCTGGTTAACTGTGTTCTATAAACTTGAAGCCGAGAAAAAGGAATTTGAAATTACAATAGCTACAAATAAATTCACAAATCAGGAATAAATCTATTGATGCATATGGACAGAAGAATTTGAAGCAGTGACGTGGAAGATATGGGAGTGTTCATAAGGTACTTTCCTCTATGTTTGGAATGAAAACGTGTTAGCAACGAAACCTGTGTCAGAGAAAGTACCCGAGGCACTACTTTACACTAAAATGAAATCTTATTTGGTCCACGCACCCAGAAAACAGCATTCCTTTGAACCTTCAGGAACTAGATAGGGAACTCTCTTAATCAAAGAAGTGCTCAAAACAACAATTTGGAGAAGGGCTGAAGGGCATCTTTTGGTCTCTCACACTCTTTTAAACAATGAAGGGCTCATGATGCGCTGAATCCTGGTGACACCTCTATAAACTGTGGTTCAAGCTAAACAGACTTAAATAATTTGTAAACCCCTTCCTAGAAAGATTTCATTATGTAGGCAGTATGGTCTCCAAATTATGACCAAGGCATAACTTTGCCCTTAAAACCCAAAAAACCTGAAATTAGAGGACAAATGGTAGTACTGATGGATCACTTCTGAACCTAGGAGAAAATGGGGCCAGGGTTTGAATGACTGCTCACTTCATCTTTTCAAAATCACAATGTTAACAAATGTTTACAAAGACATGTTCTTTACCCTTGTTCCCGGTTTATAAATAACAGGATGTATATTTTACTTCTGAATCAGGATTCTTTGCTAGTTTTGCAGTAACAGTGGTAATAATTTTGGAGCTCTGCCTGCATCCAAACACGTCCAATTTCAGCAGATACTTTGAAGCCCAGGTCCAACATTTTTTTTTTTTGCAGTTATCCACATCAGATCACAATATTTAGCATCCTTGTCACCGTAATCAGTTCTAAACATATAACACCAGCATTTACTGATCTACTTCTCATCATGCTTCCTAAGCATCATGGATTGTATATCTCATGAAAATACAAAATTGTATTCTGGCAATTTGGTAAGTCTGGACACCTGGGATTTAATTCCAGATTCCAGCACTGGTTCTGTGTTCTAGACCTAAGTTCCAGACTTAGTACAGAACAATAAATGTGAGAAGTTATTTGTTGGAGTCTAGAGTATTCCTCTGGCTGCCCTGGGGGGTCTGGGACCCCACCAGGGGGGTCTAGGACCCTGGCAGAGAGCCCAGGACTCTGTCTTGGATCTCCATCCTTGGGAAGAATTACCACCCTTGCAAGAAGAACTACAAGCCACAAGAGTGTGAAATAGATAGTAGTTTAGTTTATCACAGGGTGAAAACTTAGAATTTAGGTTTTTAGAATGGGGACTGAGGAGACAAGATGGAGGGCTTAGGGCATTGTCCCTTTCTCCTTCTTGTTCCCTCTCTCCTCCATTTTCTGCTGTGATGATGGTAAAAATCATTGGTGGAAGGAAACTGAGGTAGAAATGACATGTCTAGATTAAGTAGAAATTAACTGGTGAAAATTGATAAATAATACTACGTTGTGAAAGATGGTTGGGTCAGAAGACGGGTAGAAAAGGTGCGGGACCTCCCGACCAGGTACAGTCCCTGCGGTGGTTCAGCGTGCATTCAGTCTCTGCAGAAGAAAGCTACAGGAGCTGAAAGATAAGAAAAAATAAACATCGTGGAAACCTGACCTTGCAGACTCCTTTGTCTTTTCTGGCTCTGGCATGGGACTTTTTGAAAATAAGAACTAGCCAAAAAGAAGTGCACATGCCTAGGGGTATAAACCCTGTCATTATTCAGCTCCTCAAAGATGTGTGTCTATCTTAGGCAGAGTGAAACATCTCTTCAAGCTCTGTATTAATGGTAGTGGAAGAGTAGACACCTAGATCACCCAGACATGGCCACTGGTGACTTCAGTGTCCAGGTGTCTGAATTTTGAGTGGCTACAATCCAGACAGCATGCTCTTGCATAAGGAATAGGCACCCTGGGTCAGTTGAGCTGCCTTTAAGAGCATCAGAGAAATCTGCACAGATTGGCGGGTATGAAGAAAGAAAGGGAGACCTGCACCTTTCTACACTCCATAGCACCTGTTTAGCTGACTGAATCCTACTCTTTGTGCTCAGTATACCGTTTTAGCTCATGTGGCTGTCTTGGATCTCTGTTCTGTCAGGCTGCCTTTCAAGGAGTGTTACAAATCACAGTGGGGATCAATGCATCTAGCTTTAGCCATATCCTCAAAAATATCTGCCCTGGGCAACCTTATCGAAGTTAGGGGTTGTCTCAGCAGGGGCAGAGGGTCCATAGGGGCCCTTCCCAACATGTCGGACTCTGTGGTTCTGCTTACATCTGAAATGACTTCCCCGGGGGCACTCGGGGGCACATCTGACAAATGTAGGAAACAGCACTAGGGTGAGGTGATTCACACCCTATATGTGCCTATTCTGTGCCACTGACCTTAAAGAGAGCTTGTAGTGACAGATTCAGATGTAATCCCCTGCACAAAAGATTTCTATAGCTGGTCAGATAAATCCCTACCTCAATAATTGTGAGATCTCTGTTTTCTGAAATTTTTCTGCTCTCGTCAGTAAGAAATAAAAACCCACTGTGGTCACATAACACTTGTTTCCCTCAGAAATAAAGTTTAATAATATAATGGGATAGCAAAGTTTAAGAGAAATGACAGATTTTTTTCCCAAATTTTATCCCCACTTGCTGTGTGAGCACAGGCAAGGCACTGTGTGTGCCTCAGTTCATTCAAATGTAAAATTGTTATAATTAATATTCAGCATAATTAATGATTAAGTGCCTTGAGAACATGTGATGAAACAAACTCTAGGAGAGCAGAGCATTTTTGCTTCAACCTCTTTAAAACTGTATCCCCTTGCCACATATTTTCAAAAAGTCTACAACTCCTTACTAGAGCTAAATGACTAATTCAAATGAATAATTTATCTGAAGAATTTTGCTTTGTTTTCTCTTTGCAAATTGTTCTCAAATAGACTGCAAAATTCTTGGGCTTATTAGTTATTGCCAAATTATGCACAGAGCTCTTCAGTGACTAATTCTGTGTCTGAAGCTCATTGAACTTTTTTCCTGAAAATGTTAGTAATTTACTGTTTGTACTGTGCTAGTAGTTCTTTCCTATTATTGAAAAGCCTATGTAATTAATCAATGCAGTTGTACCTATATGTAATGATATTTTATAAATAAATACATATATATGAAAAATTCTTGATTCATGGTCTTTAAAGGTCAGAGAGCACCAGGAGACCACCTACTCAGAACATCTGTAGAGTCAGTTTCCGCAGAATTGAGACTAATAATTTGTGCTTGACTCAAAGTGGCAGACCCCTTTTAAGAGGATCTGCAAAAGATTATCAAGAAAAGGAAGCATATTTTCAATAGACTTAAATTCCCTATATGGGGATTGAATCTTTCTTCTCCTTCTACTATGAATCAAAGATGACTAGAAATGATTGGATTGAATTACATTCCCTGTTCATTCTTGATTGGGTGACTTCAAGAGGCAGAAGACAATGCAGTGCTCTTGGTATATTTTTCCAATACTTAATTACACTCTCTGTTAGAAATGTTTCTTACTAATAATATAAATTTGCCTTAAAGGCTTTAATTTCCCTTTAACAGTTCTTATTAATAGCTTACACATCACAATCAAGTTACGTCTTGATCTTTTTCATGAGCTAAACAGATCAAGTTTACTGTAAGCCTGTTTTGAAGCTCTCAAATAATAGTTTCTTCTGAACACTCTTAAATTTGTTGACATGCTTTAATATTCTACTGTCAGTCTCAGCAGTGCCATTTATATAGCTAAAGTTCATGACATATTGATTAAGAACATCCATTTCCTGCCCAGAGATCAGGAGAAATATCATTGTGACTGATGTCAGACAAATGATGAATCACACACACTTGAAAAAAAGTTGCAGACACACACCCACAACACATGCACACAGAAATTCAATTTGGGTCAATGCAAATATTTCATTTGGCTGAAAATTCCATTTTCTTTTCTAGTATACGTTTGTGTCTACTTGATCTATTTAAAATTCTTTGGTTAAAATTTAAAATTCTCTTTTAAAAAGAGAAATATTTCTCTGTTTAAATATTTCATCTGTGAAATAAGTAAGTACAGTGGTTCATTTTATGTGTTTTGAATGAAACATAGGACCCAAATTTTATCTGTTTCAGCTTCCACTTTTCAGTGATGTTGAAAGCAATCTAAATAACTTTTATCTGGCTTTCTCTGCAACTTATGCCATTAACTGCATGAATTGTTATTGTTAGGGCACAATATACAGTGAGACATTTTTCCCAGCTAATGTTTGGAATTGAAATTATTTCTACACAAGCAGTTAATTTTTATTTACAGGAAAGCATGCAAGAAATAAGGTCACCCATAGGAATCTGAATCAATATTTGCCTTAAAATCAGGAAAATCATCCAACTGTGAGAGAAATATATTTGTCATGTACACATCAGGAAAACTGATTCCAGGAAAGCCCTGCTCTGTGGTCTCCTCCAGACCCCTGATATTCGACAGATACACTCGCGCTGGATTCAGCAGACCTTGGATCAGGCTCTAAGCACAGGAATTTGCTGGCATCACGTAGCAGGTTATATGAATGGACATTTTCCTTTACTTTGTGCCTTCACCATCTGTTCTGCCTTCTAATTAAAAATGCAAAATGAACATAATTAAATATTGGCATCACAAAAATAAGCTAGAAGTTTTTTCAATGCATATGCATGTTCTTTATTAAATGCAACAAGCATCTGTTTTGTTTTCTTATGTTTCAAGACACAGATAGAGGGAAATTGCTTTTTCCTGACAGAAAGGATATTTTTTATTAGTAAATTGGAATTAAATAGAAGAGGTAACACTTTACAACAGTTGGTAAACAGCAGTTTCTGTAAACAGAGATTCAGATCTGAGTTCTTTTCTGAGGAAGCACAAGAGGAACAGGAAAAAACAGGAAGAAAAGACATTACTAAACATTGTTCTGACTATTGAAGTCAAGCTCTTGCTCTTTGTCCGGGTTCTACCAGACCTGTGAAATTCAGGTATGAATAACAACTTTTGGGTAGGCATCAAGACTTGTGCCACTTCCTCCAAGAGCTGCTGAACCAAACTAGTGTCTTCCACAACAGTGTACAGTTTGTGCTTAATCCTTGTAAAGGGTCACTAAATAAGTGCCTTGGTACTTCACAGCATCTAGGCGGGGTGTAAGGAAGTATAACCATTCCTCGTTTTCAGATAAAGAGGTGCAACTTAAAACCGTTATGATATGTACGTAACACATATTGAAAACAACACAGATGGTCAAGAAGGCCAGTGGCATCCTGGCCTGTGCCAGCAACAGTGTGTCCAGCAGGACCAGGACAGGGATTGTGTCCTTGTACTTGGCACTGGTGAGGCCACGCCTCGAATCCTGTGTTCAGTTCTGAGCCCCTCAGTACAAGAAAGAAACTGAGGTGCTGGGGCAGGCCCAGACAAGGACAATGGAGCTGGTGAAGGTCTAGAGCACAAGTCTGATGAGGAGCAGCTGAGGAAAGAGGCTTATGGAAGACCTTACTGCTCTACAACTANTGGGTTTTTTTATCCTGGAGAAAAAGAGGCTTATGGGAGACCTTACTGCTCTACAACTACTTGAAAGGCAGTTGTAGTGAGGTGGATGTCAGTCTCTTCTCCCAGGCAACAGTGACAGAATGAGAGGAAATTGCTTTAAGTTGCACCAAGGGAGGTTTAGATTAGCTATTAGGAAAAAGAATTGATGGAAAGAGTTGTAATGCATTGGAAGAGAGTGCCTAGGGAACTGGTGAAGTCACCACCCCCGCAAGTGTTCAAAAAACATGTGGACAGGGCACTTGAGGACATGGTTTTATGGTGAACGTGATGGTGGTGCTTAGGCTGACCTTTGGATTTGATAATCTTAAAGGTCTTTTCCAACCTCAGTGGTTCTATGATTCTATGAGATACCTATATCAGCAAATAAAAATAGGGAGAGGGACTCACCTCTGGGCTTGAGGACATGTGACATAGAGTGGATGTGTCCCGGCTGCTTGGGATCAACGTCCTCTAGAGCTGCATTGGTATTACATAGTACTTGGTCCTATATTTCTTCAAGGTTCCAGTGTCCCAACCCATGGTACCTATTTTTTGTGTGATTAGTTAGTTCAGAGTGCATGAAATAAAGAGGCACTCTGCTGAAGCCAGCCAGAACAATGTTTTTGTAGCTTGATACTGAGGGCACATTAGCTTGTCCTAGATGTAGCCAGAAAGCGTGTAACCAGTGGTCAGCACAAATTCCTCCAAAACAGTGTTGGGGTGTCTAAACTAGGAGAAGGCAAACTCATTGCTAGCCTATCCAACCTGCTTTCCAGAGTGAGCTGTCTCCAAAGTGTTCCTGGGTTTTGTGTCAGAGAGCTGAGGGAGCTGGCCCGGCCAGCAGGGAAGCAGGCGGTGTCACACCCCAGGGCTCAGTGGGCTGCACACAGCTGAGCAGTGCTCACTGAGGCTAGAGCCACAGGAGAAGTCAGTTGCTATAGCAATTGCCCTGCAATAATCGTCAGGCCTTTGGTCACTTGACTAATTCAGAGTCCTGGATTAGGTTTATGGAGTTCCTATAGAGGCTCCAGGGAGATTGAGGCATCCCTGACTGGGATCTGCAAAATGCAGCCTGACAAGAGCTTCCTGTGTTATTCAGTAGGGTGGCTAGAGAGAGAAACTTGTTTTAAAATAAACTGCACTCTGACTGTTAATTTCTGAAATCCAGCCTTCACTTTGAATTCAGACATTAATTTTTTCCAGTAGTATTATGCTGAAACTATTCCTTCACCACATATTTCATAGTAAGCATTTACTGGATCATAGACTAGAATTGAAGTGTCCCAGTTCCCAGCCTCTGGGACAATCTGGACAGAAGCTGCTCAATATAAAAATATAAAATCCATGAGAGTGAACTGACTAGAGCATCTTATCTTGTGAATCAAGGCTTACGGTCACTCTTGATTAGACACGCACTCCAACACTTCAGTTCAGTGCTCCAAAAACAAAGCAGTTGGGTAACACTACTGTAGCTCATGTTTGTTGCAGTGCTCAGTGTTGACAATATTTACTCAGCCTGGACTGGCATGAAAAACCCAGGAAAAGAACCTGGTGATTATGTCCCAGTGGGACTCTAAGATAAATTAGAGAAGATTGTCAATGTGAAACTTACTATTTGAGAGGCAGGGGAGTGTACCCTGCTGTAATTCTGATTTGGTATTGTCTTCACTTCACTGTTCTTCCACCTGCACCAGCAATGTCTTGCTGGAACTGAACTGAAGGACTTCTCAGTGAGTCCAAAACCAGGTAATTAGGCTCCTTCAGCTTGATTTTCTGTGCCCTAACTTCAACTCTAAAAATTGGGTGTGTAGTCCAATTTTGTCATTTGGGCTCCCTCTAGAGCCAACTGAGGAAGACAGATGCTCTACCACATTTTTCCAGTCACAGGATATGTGTTGAAGACAAATAGAGTGACTTACTCAACAAGTATAGAGGGAATCTTGCTCATTAGCTCACTCTAGATGCCTAAAATTAGGAGAGAGGAAAACTACCCATATGGATTTTCCTAATGAAAACTGAGGAATGTTTCAAGTTAGTTTGGTAATTCAAGTTTTCATCTAAAATACAACTCAGTATCTGTGGCTATTGGTGTACTAAATGCTAAACCAAGCAGTATTAGATCTTTTTGTGAGTTTTCTGCTGCTATTAAATCAGCGGTAGATTGAGTGTATAAACCAGTCCCCATGTACAAATGAATGGGATTCCTCTCTTGATGATCTGTTGAAAATTTATTGTGACTATTATACTACTGCAACTCTCTTGCAGGTTACATCAGCTGCTAAACATCTAATTTAAGAATTCTATTTAAAAAAATAAAGTAAACAAGTCCTATTTTTAGATTAAATATTTGACTATAAATGAAAGTTATATCAGAGGACAGGTATAAATTGCTCATATCTCCCTGACAAGTTTTTTCAAGGAAATCTTTTCCACATCTGTTGACCAGAGCCTATAGAAGCCCTACAGAAAGACTAAGCAATATTACTTTAGAAAGTTCATATGGCTGATGCATATCTCGTAGAAAGAGAGGAGTGTAATAGAGATGTGAAGTATAAATTTTAGAAGGAGGTGTGAGATGCAAAATTCATATTCAAGGCACTACACACTGTAATGATGTTCAAAATCACTGTCCCCATTTCAGGCACTCCAAAAATTGTTCACTATATGCCCTTCTGTGTTGTTTTTTAAACAGAATTTGTCTTGGGAAGGATAACAGCAGCTTGGTACTGTACCTCACACAGTGTGAGGAGGAAAGAGTTTGTTTTTCCTTGAGTCCTGTTGAAGTGTTAATTTAAAGAAGTAATAATGTAAATCTTATTTCAAACATTCTTTCCCCCCGGCAGACTTCTATATTAAGACATTTGGGTAATTGACCAGTGTTACTGTAGCTCAGCAGGCATTATTTTCTTTTGGTAAAAGGATACCACAGTAAATTTCTATGAGAAGGAGCAAAAAAAAATGAACAGACTTAAATAAGACTTGAATATGAAAGGAAAATATAAACCAGATGGGAGTGATGGAGACAGGTTTTCATATCTTTCTTTTCTTTTAAGATTGGTTTAAAAGTTTCCCTTCACTGCACTGGCTTTCTGCCTCTGAGTAACATGAGGCAACATATTTGTTCAGCAGCAGCAGCAGCTGGGAGCGATTCGCTGGCTGCAGAATGCTGGCCAGCCACAACAGGGATGGATTTGGTATCCAGTGCAGCTCAATGGGAACATTCCCGCTGCCTGCTGTGGGTGCTGGAGCAGGTGCTGGAGGGAAATGGTCTGGTTTCCCTAACGCTGATGGCAAGGTCTTTGGGGAAACAAAGCGCTCCTTGGGTCCTGAAGGCAAATCTGGCAACTCCACTGCCAGTCTTTTTGGGGAAGAAGCCTTTATGTTGTTCCTGTGCTATCATATGCCTCTCTGACCATTAATAGGTTTAGAAGCTGCAAGCTAAGTAACTGTGGGGCCTGGTTGTAACAGTGCTGGCCACTTCATCTCTCTTGCACCCACTAAGAGAGAGGAATTTTCATCTCCCTTCCTGCTCCTCCTAATTAAGCCATAGCAGCCATGGTGGCTCTGAGGCTCTTTCTTCAAGTCGTTGTTTCTCACTATGGTTTTACTGACACATGAAAAAAGCTCAGGGGCAGGAGGCACATGGTGTTTTCTACTGAAGCTTGAGCTTTAAAGCTGGGACTCAGACTGCTTCACTCCACTGCTGACAATTTAGCAAATGGTCCATGTTATGCCGCTTTGATCTTGTGAAAGTTTTCAAAAATTTCATCCTTGAAGAAAGCTACAGGCCCAACAGATCCCCCAGTTCATTAGCAATCCTTTAGCGGTTCCCAACAATTAGAGCTGTCAGCCAGTCGAACTCCGTTCGGAGGCCGTGCATTCAAAATCCCTGACTAATGACTTGGTAAAAAGACTTGACAGTGTGTTGCAATTTGTTATAATTGAATCTAAGCTGCATCAGCTGTTTGAGGGGCTGAAATGTTTTCAAACATTACATTGATTTAAATTAATGCCACAAAAATATTCAGAAATCGTGTCTGTCAGATTCAGTGCTAATAATCATGTTCTCTTCAGATACGAAGAAGACATTTCATCACCATTTGAAAGCATTGTCAGGCAGGCAGTTTAAATTCCCCCTCCTCTTCCCCCTTAGCTGAAAAATAAGTTGATAATCATTATATTCATGAAAGGAAAGTGCTTGGTAGCTGGAATGGGACAGGGTGGAAGGGAGATTCCTCCTGAACTATGACACCTTTGGGAAGAAAATTTGAAAAGCCCATTACAAGTAATAATTTTCACTGACTACATTTCAATATTAAAAAAAAAAAATCCAAAAAATTAAAATCAATTCTGCAGCAACTGTAGGAGAAAGTTCAAAAAGAATCATATTTTGTAACTCATTCTCTGCCTTTATTTTAGCTGTGGACACATAAACTGAACAGTGGGACATTTGGCAAGCAGACTTCCAGCACAAGCTCTCTGGTTAAAACTTGCATCTGTTTCCAGAATACCTTTCTCAAAAGCAGTGGGATGACGAGATATCAAGGCAGCTTTACTTTCCAAATCAATTGTTTGCTCTGGTTTTTTAATCCTCTGTTAGCAGTGGAAAGCTTTCCATTTAAATTAAGAGGGGTTCAGACTGTAAGCACTAAACGTGAATTTTCCTACTTTGAATGCTCTAGGGTCTGAAAATGGAATTTAAAGTCATTATTCCATTTGTATGAGCACTATTTAAAAGCCAGATCCAGACAGAACTTGTGACTTTGCCCATCCAGAAAGTCAAGACAGTTTGGATTCTGTGTTTTTTCTCTCTTGAAGTACAAAACACCTTGAGTGTACAAAATAGTGAGTTAAGATTTAATCAGTACAGAAATTTCAGTACTGACAAAAAAAGATCACTGAAGGAACACATTTCTCTCTAATATACCTATGCAAATAGGCTGAGCTGAGACGCTACAGGGTTTAATTATCATCACATTACCCTGCCTAATGGACAAAAAACCTATTGACAAAATACCTATTGACAAATCCTACCATAGAAAGAACAAATGAACTTTTCTGACCTCAGAAACTGATAGCAACCTTCTTAACACCAGTTTCACACCTCTGTGGTTCTGAAAGTCACAGCATTCACCTGGCCAGCAGGGGATATCTACAGTATACATTCCAAACTCTGAGCTGATCCATGGAGACACCTGATGGGAGCAGTTGATAAAGTCTCCACTTGAACTGTAGGAAGTTGAGATACCTCAGTTCCTGATCAGGAATCAGAATATTCTTAGAATAAGATATCTCATAAGAAGATATTCTTAGAAAACTGGCCAATTACAAAACCAGGCAAGGAAAGAAACAAACAGCACCCAGTCTGAATCTCTTCACTCTGATAAACTCTTCGGAAGTCCCACTTCTTCTTTTTGAAGCTCACATAATTTTCCTAACCAGTGTAATATGAATAATCCTTAATATTAGTTACTACATTTGTTTCTATACTTGCTATTAATTTTATGGTCTGGATTTTTAATAGATTGCTAAGAAACTCTCAGAAGAGCCTTTAGTACAAATGCAAAGATCCTCTGATACAAGTACATAAACATGACTGTGTTATGTTAGAGATAACTCATCCTTTTCTGTTCCTTTCCAAGTTTTGCACATTTAGACTTCTGTATTAGCTAGATGGTATGTGGGCACCTAACAACATACTGGTTAGCCTTTTATTCTTGCTGGTTTCACAAAAGAGTGCAGCTCATAAAACTCCTAATACAAAAAGGCTTTCATACAATGTCGGATTATTAAAAAATGTCAGTGGACAGCTTTGAGTTCTTATGCTTCATCCTTCCCAGATTTTACAAAGATGTGTGTTCCCAGAATCATGGTTATCATTAAATAAATCACAGAAGGATATTCCACTAACACACCCTATGTTCATTTAACATATTCATTTTCTTTAACTATTACGGACCTGATTCTACTAGGCAGGTATAATTTCAGGAATGCTGATGTATGGCCCATATTGAGTGCTTCAGGGTGGATTTATTTCAATAACCTGATCTATTGAAGCCAGTTATCTGGGCTCCTCCTATGGTCACAGGAACGTGAGAAGCATCTCCGGACAGTGATTTACCTCAGTACCTATCTTACACAACCATCTCCAGATGCTGCTCCTGCCGTAGGCATGTTGTTCATTTAGATGCCTTGCAAAGTCAGAGAACACTGCAGCTTTTCAAATACTGATACAGAGAAAATTCCACAGGTAAAATTCGTGAAACTCTCCCTGCCTCAAACTGACCTTCTGTGTTTTCATACCATTAGCTTGCGAGGAGTTGCCATTTGAATCCACCAATGGTTCATGACGACATCTAAATTCCTTTTCATGGCATCCTGGCCCATGGCATGGGCTTTGAAACCAGATAATCTTTAAAGTCCCTTCCAACCCAAACCATTCTGTAGCTATCTTCAGTTCATATGAAGTCACAATGCTGAGCCATCCCCCAAAGTTCATACTGCAATAAAAAGGAATTTTCTGAACAAGTAGAACCTACACAAGACTCTTCAACCCCTGTTTGAGCATTTCAGATATAATCATATTCTGGTATACTCTGAGTGCTTAACAACATCTACTGAAGTCAGAGGGAACAGCTTCATACATGTTTACAAGTAAAAGTGTGAATTTAGATACAGCAGTGTGAATTGGGCAGATTCATATTATGTGCTATTTGATAAATGTATAGAAGGTGAGATTTCTTCTTTAATGTAGTTATACCTTACGTACTGTATGTCGTGCCAGTTTCTTGCTGCAATCCCCATATCATCCTTGAATCCCCGCTGTGAATTGCTACCTTGTAATTATTTCTAATGTGCTTTCATGTTTCTTATTTTGCTTTATTCTGTAAGGAGCTTGTCTTCTCAAAAATGTAGTTTTTCTTCTTCTTTCATCAAAATCAAAACACGTAAACTAAGGCAAAAGCTGTTTTAGAAAGGTGAGAAAGAGGGAATGTTAATTATCCAAAGGTGTGATATCTACAAAAAGAGCCAAGTCACAAAAGGGTTATCCATGTAACCTAAATAGCCAAGTCAAACAAGACACAATTGGGGTTAATTTAGCTTTCCAGGCTTTCATAAACTCATACTTGGGAGGTCGAAGGAGGGAAGTCAATTAGCCCCAATTGTGTCTTGTTTAACTTGGCTGAGTGAATCACTAACCCCTTTGTAAGTTGGCTCTCTTTGTAGCTATCACACCTTTTGTATGACCGAACAGTTTTCTAACTTGCTTTTTTTATTGATGTCAAATATTTTTTATCAGATATCACAGTTTCTTGGGGGCAGTGGTTTGATAGCAGCATAATTAAATAGCAAGAATGCATTCACCCATTTCAGTGTTCATAGAAAGCAAATAAGTATGGATAGACCTTTGTGCGAAATCACATACTCAACAGGCTTTGTATTCATAGATTCCTGAAACAAAGCCAAGTGCATAATCCACAGGGCTGTATGAAGCAGTCAGTGAAAACTGGCTGGATTGTCCATGTGTTAAATTAGACATCAAATGAAACATCAACACTCCCACGAATGGGACAAAAACAACACAGACAAAAACCTACTTAACTTAGTAAAATAAGCCACTTAGTTGGAAAAACATGTTGTGCTACTTTTAGAACTCTTGATGATGAAGCAGCTTCTTGAGTGCTACTACTGACAGTTGTTAGATTGTTGGGGTTTTTTTGTTGTTAGTCTACAGTCTGCTGAATTTAGCTGTAGGAACTGTTTCCACACAAAGCAATAAAATGTACCTGCTGACTGGGACCTGAGTTATGGCCTTTGTAAGTAAGATGCAAATTGTGAGTAGAGAAAAAAACTTCTATTACGATGTCATCAAGCAATAATCCTTCCCTTCTGAAACACAGTGGAAACATGGCCGAGACACACAGACAGCATGTCTGCAATGGTTCCCTGACAATTTTTGTCATTGCAGAACATATGTACTCCAGGAACTGCCACCGCACTGGCCTTCATCCATCATCTACCACCCACATGAAGGCTTCCAGTTCCTTGTATGTGTCATTTACATGCAAGCTACTAACATCACTTTAGCACAGTATTTGTGTCCCAGTAGGGTGCTGCAAATATTTCAGCGCTGAAATCAGTGAATAGACAAACATTTGAATAAGTAACAGAAGTGTAGGATCTGGATCTTGAGTAAGTGTTTAGCAGTTATATTAGATAATAGTATATCTGATATCAGGTGCCTTTTCATTTATTTCATTCAGGTGTTATCCAGATATGCGAGTCTAGCAAGAGCCTTTCCTAAATACTTTGGCTTTAGAATTATCATTCTTCCTTGCAATGTTGCTGTGTAATGTTGCATTTCCTTCTCTGTATATGTTATTAGAAATGTTTTTGAGTGGGTCTAAAAATTACCAAAATATTAGAATTGTTGACCCTCCACCAGTGTGCATATTAATTATCTTTAATCAGAAAGATTTTTGGCAGTTTAAAGAGAATTAGGATGAATTGAACTACTGTCTGGAATTAATATGACTAAGGTGAATACAGCTCTCTTTAATTTCTGGATAGCAGGAATAACTCAGTACAAGCTCTGACTGGTACTCAGTATGTAATATGATGGACCCATCCAGTTAAACAAGTAATTAATTAATTAAAGTATAAAGAAGCCAGATAAATTCAAAATGTTTTCCTTCTGATAATGTCTGTTTGAAAACATTTACTGCTAGAGCCATTTATTAGGTGTGTAGATATTTACATATACACACACACACGTTTCATGTGAGCTCATAGCCTTGTAATGTACAGTGCAGTTCTTGATGCTGTGCTTTGCTCCTGTTGCATCCACACTGAGCTGATGGATTTTATTTTCTTCACTTTAAATTGCCTTCCGATGTTTCTGTGGTCTCACCTTCCTAAACTTGAGTTGCACACAAAGAGATTTCAACAATATTGAATATTATTTTGATTATAATATCAAGCATTTTGCTTTTGCATTTTTTGTAGCGTGAAACAGAAGAGATTAAGGTAAAGAAAAGGTCTCTCCTTGGATATCATAGGACAAAGTAGCTGTCACAGGACATGCTCATTTAAATTAAGATTTTTTGTCTTAAACCTGTGTTATTGTGATATTTGACCAGATTCTTTGGGGTCATTTATCATCATCCATTCTTATTATTTCAGTAGATTCCATCACCTCTTTGATCTCATTTGGTATTTTGTGCTGATCCGGAGGCCGGTAGCCTAAGACCGCTAGTGTATTTGTACAACTTAGTGAGACTCAGCATACCTAAAATAAATGCCAAAATGGCATTTGATCTTGTCACTACCACCCTCAGCAAAGCAGCCACAATAGAGTCAGAGAGGCTTTTTCTCGTTATTACACTCCAGAGGATCTCTGCCTGCCAATAAGGAAAAAGGTGATTGTGAGTTCACATGCCTACAATGGCTGTAGTTTTGACTATTTAGCAAGCTCCAAAAGCCTTAGCTACTTAAAAGTCCCTTTCTTTCATTATAAGTGCTGTAGAACATAAATTCCCTGACCAAATATGATATGGTTTTCCTTTGGAATATAGTTTCATGTTACAGTGCTTGAACTGAGGTGTACAGTGCTCAATGGTGTATGGTGCTTGTCATTACAAAAAAAAAAAAAAAAAGGGAAAGGAAGAATCAATATAAACTTTTATAATAGTTGAACCAAAGCAAATTTGTTTCCAAATGATCACTATAATAGAATTGAGGCTTATGTTGAAAGAGAATAAAGTTATTTATCTCTGTCATAGAAAATAAAGATGGTAGAAATAACTCTGAAAATCATAGAATGACAGAGTGGTTTGCTTTGGAAGGGACCTTAAAGGTTATGTACTTCCAACCCCTCTGCTCTCCAACCCGGCCATGGGCAGGGATGCCACCCTCTAGAATGTAGTACTCTCTCTTAGTTTTCTGAATTTAATCCCCAAACTCATGCTCCTTTATGGAAAATATAAAATGCATGACAAAGGCAATGATTTCCCATTGTTTCCAGAGGTTTTGTAACCTTCAGTGTATGTCTCCTTACTCTCTGAAATCCTGTTCAAGCTTTCTGCACTCTTTCTTAGCATGCTCAGATGACAACTTTGGAAGTCTCTTAGTACTTTGCATTAGATGGACCATATTATAGAAGGGCCTTTTATTAAATGAACAAGTGCTTTTGGAATGATTTCCATCATATGGGGAATCTTTGAGGGCTCTTCCAAATGAATTAAAAAGCAACCAGATCTTTAAAAAAGTTACATTGTTCTAGGAAAATCAAGGTTATCCAAACAGTGTGGATTGGGTGCGCAAATAGGCTCAGGCTGATGTGGACAAGGAAGATCTTGTAATTAAAAAACCAGGGCACAAGTGTGCCCACACCAAATAATTATGCACAAAAAAAGAAAAGCTAAGAGGCTGGCATGACAGGGAGGAAAAACACACACACTTTGCCTATGAAATTAGCACAAGAATACCTTTCTGAAGGGCTACACACTAATGTCTGCAGCATGGATAAAAAAAGAGAAGGAATTGGATGCCTACATGCAGTTACAGGGCTATGAACTCACTAGGATCAGGGAAATGTAATGGGGTAACTCACACAGTTGAGTGCTGCAGTGGATGTATACAAGAAAAACATAGACATACTGGAGTGAATCCGATGTAGGATCCTGAAGAGATGAAGGGATTGGAGTATCTGTCACAGAAAAAATCTGAAAGACATCTGAACCTTTTCAGCCTGAAGAAATGAAGGCTCAGGGGGATTTTAACCATGCGTATAAATGCCTGATTGGGAAAGGAAGGGTGCTAAAGAAGATGGAGCCAAATCCTCTCCAAGTGCTCACTGACAGGATGAGAAGCAATGGTCACAAATCGAAACATAGGAAATTCCATTTAACTTAGGAAAGAAATCTTTTATGGTCATGGTGGACAGAGAGAGGAACAGCTTGCCCAGTGAGGGCATGGAGTCTCTTGTCATTGTAGCTACTCAATTTCAGATGGACACCATCTTGGGGAATCTGTTCTAGCTGACCCATCCCTGAGCAGGTGGTGTACTGGTCAGTCTCCAGAGGTGCCTTTGAGCCTCAGCCATTGCATGAATATCAAGATAGGTGTGACCATTGTAAATTTTAGGCCAAACAAGAAGCAAATATGCCCATTAAAAGGTGAAGCAAGTAACAGCTGCTTCAAGAGAAAAAGAGCCATTGTAAAAAAGCATCAGATTCAGAGTTAAGAAGGAATTTATTGTGTATGTGCGATATAGCTCATAGTAGCTGGCAGGAGATAACCATCAATTCAGTGGGTCAGTAGAAGGCAATATAAAATGGGAATTCAATATCTTAATTCTGTAGGAATATACAGAGCATGAAATGAAAAAAAATATATACTTCCTTCCAAAAGACAGGCACCTAAGTATGTTGTGACGCAGAAGAAAAGCACCAGACAGTCCTGTTCATCTTTACTTTCAAAAAAACCAGCCTCTACATTCACTATTTCCCACCAATACTAAACCTACTACCTTGAAGTCTCCTTCTGTCTTCTAACTCATTTAATTTTTAACCAGTCATCTTGTTCTTGAAAGCCACCCACAGGTCAGGGACTAACTGCCAGCTCTGCAATGGTCTGCTAAGGTAACGATGGTCTTTTGGCAGCACTGTTGTTGATAGACACAGGTGGTTGTGGAAACTGTTTCTGGCTGGTGAGGTGGTGCTGTTCCCACTGAAGAGCAGATTAACTCTGTGTGTGGCACCTTTCAAGGAAACCCTTCCCTTTTAATCAACCATTCCTATTAGAGTGGAAGGCAATGAATAAGGAGAAAGGGAGTAACTGGAATTCCTTGTCCATATGTGTCCCACTTCTGTTGAGCATTCCCCAGAAATTGAATACCTTAGCCACAGGGGTTTAATAGGTTTCACCTGTACCCACAAACCGAACTACAAAGATGAAAAGGGAGCAAAACATACAATCTCTTTCCTGTTATTGCAAATTTTGTACCTGGCAAAGCCCACATTGTGACATTGCTTTGCAGCAGCCATCTGCAGCCACTCTCTTCTCTCAAAGATCTTAAAAGTCATGATGAGTGTGGAAACTGCTTCTGTGTAGCCTTGCCTGCATTTTTCTTCAGCAACAGGACTCTGAGTGAACTTCACAGACCCTGTGCACAGACAGACATGCTGATGTGCAAATGTCCGTAAGTGTAAATTCCTAGCACAGCCCCTGAGAAGGTTCTGTCCTGTATCGGATAGCTCTTTCCTGAGTTGGCCTTGAGGAATACTTAGGGACATCGGGGTATCTCTAAGATAAAGACTGTCTCCAATAGACAGTTACGAGATTATCCTGTTCTAGAGGAAGACCATTCAGTCATATGTACAGGAGGAAACCTACCCTATTTTCATATGGTGCACTATGTCAGTATAACTATAACCGTGAGATTCCAGACAGTCCTTTCCCTTTTCTTAAACTGTTCTTATCCTTGCTGTAAGGTGAATAAGAGAACATCGGGTGCCTACATATCACTGCTGAGGGAAAACAGAAAATCTCACAAAATTTTGGGATAGGAATTTACTTAGGTAGCTTTCAGATATTAGACAGGATTTCTTTTTCAGAAGCATCCCCAGCCATATAAATCTTTTGTGTCATCTTCACAGCAGGCTATAGAAATATAAATCATCCAAGAAGAAGAGCCAACATTTCCTCCACTCTAGTATTTATATTTGTGACCATACAGAAAGTAATAGAGGTTATTTGTGTCAAATCCACAGTTAATTCATGGTGTATTGTCAAAGATTTGCTATAATTGTTCTTGGGCCTTCTTCTCATTCCAGTGCAACTGGGATTGTGGTGGTGATTGCTTCTGCGGTACACTTAAATATTTCCAAGAATTGTGTCTTTTTCTACCCAACAACTATAATCTGTCATGCTCTGCCCTTGCGCTTCATATTTGTGCCATGACTACAGATGTCTTTCAAGCAAGACTATCAAGACGATGCATTTACATTCTAGTGAGCTCAGCCGGTGCTGAGTGATGTTTGGTCTATGCAGTGTCACCTCCTCTCAGCCAATCTGTATGATTCAAAAGGCACAGCTGTTGTGTAGAGGGGGAAAAAACCCTCTCTCTGCTGGATGTTCAGGCATTCATCAAAAAATACCAGCTACTGAAATGTAATAATCACGTTATAGGTACACCTCAAATGGGCATTTCCTCTTCCATCAGCTGTGCTATCTCACTGTGGCAGCGTGAAGAATGGGCAAGTCTTTTTGATATATGAAGTCTTAATCTTTTATTCAGAAAGTATATCCTGATCAGTGTTTAAATGTGATAGGTTACAAAATGAAGACTCCTACTGCTTAAATTGCAGCCTTCAAGGCATAATGAATCTGTTAATGTCCCTGCATAGTTACGCTATGGAAGCTATCATGATGGCATTTCTTCTTATCACAGTAATTTGATCCAAGCAGAAACTCTTGAAAGGTGATTTCCCCCTGTCTGACTCCCTTTCATACTCCTGTGATATTCTAGACTGAGAGGTTGCCAGCTACCCTTGTTCACCCACTTTCTAGTCAGCCTTTTACATTTGTGCCACATCATCCTAATTAATTTGGAAACTTTCATTCAGCTAGAAAAGCCAGTCATAGATTCTCTTCTAACCAGTGAAGTTAAAAACTCAAAAGAAACCCACCAACATGGTTGCTTAAAATGTTCCAGAAGCAAATATTAAGAATGCAGAATCTCCTGCGTTGCCTACCAGATAGGTCATTATGGCAACCTGCTCAATTAACCTTTTTAACAGAAACCTTCAGACATAAGCTGCTTCTTCTACTTGAGGATTTCTGACCCCCCAAAGTGCTTAAGTTGTGTTTGTATGAATGTATGTAGTCATATGGAGATATCTTGGGATGCTTTACAGTGGGATCAAAATGCCAAGCAGTTGATTTTTTTTAAATCACAGAAAATTTGGAACTGTTTCTTCACCATGTTTAAATTGCTCCAAGTGATAATGCTAGGTATTGCAACACTTTATCAGTTGCATTCTCATCAGACAGCCAAGCATGCCTCAAACTATGCTTTTTTTTTCCAGAAGTCAGAGGTCTCCAATATTGATCTAGAAAGAGATTGCATTTCATGAATTGTCCCAGAAAGAAGGTGCTTTCTTGGCTCTGTTGGGCTACTTGTCCTGTTGACACGTAAATGGGATGTATTTGCAGTATCAGAAACAGAAAGTTAAACACTTCCAGCATAGGAAGAACAAGATGTTCAGATCAGCACTGGCAGGCTGCTAAAGACATAACCAAAATTGTTTAGACAATTGGTGGGGATGGCTCAGTCTAGGTTCTTGTTCTTACTTGTGGTTACAGAAATTAAATAGCTGTGGGCTAGTGTAGGGAACAAAACACATGTTTTTTTCACAGATGGATAGATTTCACTTCACTTGATGTTAGCTCAACAGAAATAAGGGAATAAATAAAATAGCATCATGTAGCATCTCTCTCTGGAAAATGACAGGCATCATCAGAGAGCAAATACTTATGGTAAATTCCTCAGATAGGTGGAATGAATCACCTGCTGGAAATGCTTATCTACTTCTATTGTATTTAGGGCAGAAGTTGAGATCACTGGTTTACTCTAGAAGTTTAAATTTCAAATGGCTAAAAGTCAACATTTTTATCGAGTCAATTCCATTTAAGTTTCAAACTTTTCAGTGGAGAAGATTTCAACTTGCATTTCTTTGGCAATGTGTGCATGTACCTCAGCATAAAGTCTGTACATCTGTTGCAGATTCATTGTGCATTGCTTTGTGACATACTTTGTGTATTATAGTTATCCTCTGCCTCATGTAAATCAGGGGAAAGCTAATACAATAACATAAACATGGCTATGCAGAATTATACATTTTTGATGTCTTTCACATAAAAGTACAAGTATTTCCAGACACACATAAAAAAGGATTTTCTTCATGCTCAGGTAGCTTTTATCTACATGAAGTTGTGAAAACATACTGAATCCTTGACCATTATGTTTCATTTTAGAAAATGAAGTATTTGTGGCTGCATGTGAATTACTTAAGTCAAATGGCAACAGCATTTGAAAGAGAATGTTGTGCAGTTACAGGGATGTTCTTGGAAAGAACACTGTTCACTTAGAAAGCCTATAAAGCTTTAGGATGTTCATATAATATTAAAAAAGGATCTCTCTCACTTACAATCAATGTGTAAACAATTAATAATTAATAGCTAACGAATGTATTTAGTAACAATTCTGTTCCAAAGAGGGAAAGAGTGAATGTAGAAATGAAAACTCCATTGACTCCAGACCCTGTTGTCATGGAATCAGTTACATCACAATGAGCATCTGCTCACAAACTCGTGAAACTCCCTTGTTAGTTTAGGTTGTTGACTCCCTACGTGTCTACTGGGCATACTGTTCAGTTTCTCATCCTGGGATGTTTATATAGAGTCTTCAGATTTTAAGCTTCAGTATTTTATGGTCAGTTCATATGTGTTTTTTTCTTATGCCAACACTTGCTTTCAAGGTGGAGAAATAGTATTCTCTGTATAGCTAAACAGTCACTGAAAGTCAAGGAGTGGGATTGATCTCAGGAAAATGGTTTGGAAGTTGAGTCTTCAGTCTCCTGAAGCTTCATTTACATAGGTAATGTAATGAAGCAATCAACTCTGGAAGATATGCAACCTCATTCTAAACCAGTCATATTTTAAGATCCTTAGATACCTCTCATGACTTCTTCACCCAGTTAGTACTGGTTGCCAGATGCATGCAGATGATGTCTACAATGTCTTTTTAACTGTAGTATCTATTTTAACAGCTGAAATCCATCCTGTGTCATCCTGGCTAATTGAAATGATCTGTCTCTTCTATCTTAAAGCAACAGCCTTTCGCAAGAGTTCTTGTTGGTAGTCCTTACTTTCCTTGATCTCAGTACTAGCCTACTTAATCACATTTCTAGTTCTCTTGCTCTCCTGATCAGCTGGTTCTTTCTATGGGTTCCTCCAATATTCTTCTGCAATGAGAATAACAGCCATCTCCATGTCATCAGCAGTTTAACTGAAGAACCTACTGACTCCTATGCTGAAGTTATTATTGAAAATCCTAAATACTAAGTACTGGATAATATTAGTCCTGAGATCAAACTTTTGGGATTCTGATTAGGAATCATAATTTAAATCAATAGTTGTCTCTTTCAGCTCAACTGACTGTAATCTTTTGTTTATTCCTTTCTGCATCTCTGACATTATTCTGTATCTATCCCATCTTCCTCTCATAACTGATACCTTCCTATCATACCAGGTGTTTTATTGTTGTCCTAATAAAAAAAATTAAATTCAGCAACGACAGCATTTTCTGTTAGTCTGATACAGAGTAGGCTACTTTTGCAGAATTCACGGTTTGCTTTTACTCAAGAATCACAAAGCAATAGACAAAGATAATTAATGACAATAATAACAACATGCAGCTTTATTTAGTCTGCAGCCAAAACCTGAAGTCTGTCTCTGAGGCATAAATCAACCAGAAACTTTAATCAGAGTTTTCAGCTTATCTGTGAGCTAAGTTGACATCCAGAATTGGAAAACAACAGTCTTGTCATTCTCTTCCTTGTCTTTCCTTCATTTTACCGATACTTAGTTTTTATATTTTCTAAGAAGCATCTCCAATAAAAATCTAGAATGCTACCCTTTTGTATTTTCTCTCTATAAAAGATATTTATAGGAAGAAATCATGCTCCCCATTTCTCAGGCAAATACTCAGTGATTGGCACAATATTTTTGATTACAGGTAACTTTTTCATTAGTATTCACTAATATAAATATTATATTTTGCAACATTTCTAAGGTACTTCGCAACATTTTTAGATGTTTGTATGTGATAAATCTTTATTCCAAGCATTAAAAAATTGTAAGGGATTTCTTTGTTAACATTTTCCCCAACAATATAGTGAGAGTTGATAAAATCCTACATTTTTTGAATAATGACATTTAATGATAGCATTTCCATTATTTTCCAGAGAGTGACACTGGTCTAATAACCTTTACATTTGCCAGTAATCTGTTAGTTTTTGAATACTGACAGAAAAATTTCAAAAATATCTTCTTATTTTTCATATCAGATGCCAACCAATACGCTGGTACAATATGAGGAAACCTTCTGCAGTATGTGTAGTATTTGTCATATAATCAAAGCATGGTAGTGCAATTAGGAGAGTGGGGCTCAGATAAAACTGAGCCATGGTCCCTCTCTTAGCAATTACAGTCACACAAGGTAGATGTCTAAATCTGAGTGAGTCACCTTAAGAGTCCATTCACAGGTGATGCAGAGAAACAGATAGTTCTACAGCATCATTCCTTTCCTTATAAATAAATGTATAAAATAGATTAAATGAGTCACACCTTAAAAATTCTCATTTCCTTCCCTGAATATGAAGGAGAACTGCAATAACTCACTCATCTACAGAAATGTAAAGCAAGGTAGAATAAATTGTAGCCTTAATATGTTTGCCCCCATCTGTGACACGAGCAACAGCATAAACACAATGACTGAATATTTCTGAGTCTTTATTCATTAATATTTATAAAGTACTTTAAGATCTTGGGATCAAAGCAGTAAAAAGAGGCAATCAGCACTACATGGCCGATCCACTCAAGTGTCAAAGTCCTATTTTATAGAGTATTGTATGTCTAGGTAGCCCTTCCTTAAACATCTTATGAATTAATTGAGAAGCTAGTTGGGTAACAGAGGCTAGGTGTTTCTGTTCTAGCACACAAGAATAGTGGAGGAGCTTTCAGGGGGCATCTTGCTTCTCTTAGCCTTGTCATAATATCAGAAACATTATCCTCCACGCATCCTACACATGCTGCAAGTTGTAAGAGTGGCCTTCAGCCACTCTGTGCTGTCCTGCAAAGCTCACCAGCCTAACAAGGGGGATCGTAGTACTTTCCATCTTCAGGCACATCAGTCCCCTGCTCTGCTTCACTGCCATACACTCCTGGGTACTGCTGCCAGTCCAGCAGCAAAGGTCAGCTCTTTCTAAATGGGGGAAGCTGCCTAGTGATATATTCTGGACCTGAACACTCACTTCTTAAAAAAGAAACAACCAACCCATAGACACTCCCCACAGACCACCCGAAAGAGCTCCATTATCAGCCACACATATACTAGAAGTATTTTTTAATCACTGAATACATTTGGAAAGCTAAGGGGGTTAATGGTTGCTGATTCCCCCTTTCTGTATTTGGGAGGGCTCTAACCACCACATAATGACGGTGCGAAGTGCTGTTTGCTTATTTTTCTGAAAAAAATTGTACACTTGGCACATGGATCCTTCTGATCACATCTCTGGAAAGGTAAAAGGGCTCTATAAATCCACACATCCAGCCAATATGCACAAATGTTCTTTTAGGTTTTCTTCTTTTTCAGTCTGAGCTAGTTTTACACACACGCACATACACAGACACACAGACACACACACACACATTTCCTAGTACATTTTGTATAATTTAAGTTATTTTTGTGTTATATGCTCTTTCTGGTGTTCCCATGGATTCGTTAGGATGAATAATTTCTGTCAATAATGAACACAGGAACCCAGTACATGAATACTTGACGAGATGAATATATGCATAGGTTATACATATCAATTTGTGGTGAATGCATGAAACAAATGCATAAGAAACTGATTTAACTAGCATGAAACACAGATGAAATAGATGGCATATAAATGTAATTATATTACTTTCAGGCAAATAAGACCGTGTAGATAGGAGGGTGATGGGAATGTGGATTCTGTAATGAACAACAGGGCAATGGAGAGGCCCCTTGCAAAGATAATGCATCATTTTATGTCTTTAAAAAAGCCACAGTCATACAAAAAGCCAATAAGAAAGCACTGCTAATAGGTGGAAAAATAAATATATTCTGTGGGTTAAGAAGCTAGAAGGGGTATAAAAATGAAAGCTTGTGCATGGAAAGAAAAGTAATGAGAAGTATATGAAATTGCTAAGAACCTATCGACCAGGTAGAATTTGCATTTTCACCTTCAGTGGATTTTGAATCTGCCCTTAACAGATTAACTGACATGCAGCATCAGCATGACAATGGTATTATTTATTTTTATTTCTGATCACAGTAAGAATAGATATTTAAAATAGTCACATTTTGAAAAATTCTAAATATTTTAAAATCCCTTTTTAATGACTTGACCTTTTTTTTTTTTTTTTAAGGAACTTGAACCCAGTGTTTTCTAATGCTTAAACAATTTTAATACCAGGCAATAATATTGTATGATAAAGTTCACCATGCTGGAATGCCTCTGGGGATGTGATATCAAACAGTGTATGTGTGGAGGGCCCAGTCTTCCAGCCGATTAGTTTTATTTTCTCCTCTTTTAGTGCTATAAAGCATCTCAAGTTCCCAATAAAACAATGTACAACTACTTATCTGCTCCAACATATATCTTTCACCCACCAACATTTTACTCACAACTCTTTTTCAGGCACAACCCTAAGCCTACATTTCACAATCAATTTTTCCTTGATACTTTGGTTAAGACTTGTACATATTTTAGCATTTCCTCAAGAGTTTCTTCAAGAAACCCACAGTAAGAATAAAAGGTAAATCATGTTTACTCATTTTGTGATTGCCCATGATTTTCCCTGTGGTGTTCCCTGTTTCCTGCACTCCCGGATGCCAAGGCACAGATCAGCTAGCTTTAATGTGAGCTTCGGTCCAGGGCTCATGACCAGCAACCTCATTGCTCTCCCAGAGGAATGACCCCCATCAAGCATGTGGTATCTCTCAAGGTTGCCTATAATGGGTCTGTGGTCTCCTGTGAACCCTTTTGTTATCAGAAAGGTTATGCTCTGTGTCATGCAGCACAAAAGTGAACACTCTGAGTAGTTAAGAGTTAAAACATACTTTGGCTGTTTCAATAAAATGCAATTTAATACGGCAAGAAACACATTTCATATCTAATGTTGACATTGAAGGATCTTGTATTGCTTTTTTACCAATAGAAATGACAGTGATTCATCAGCTTTTATTCCATTTTATATTGCTCTGGTGCTCTATCAGCCAGAGAAATGCTCTAATTTTTGGCAAAGTTTATCCACTAAGTTCTTTTCCTTGCTGCCTTTCAAATAAAAAAAAATATTTCTTGTAGAAGGCACTCACATTTTTTGCTGGTCTTCCCACCTTATAGCTTCCCTGTCACCCTGGAATCCACAGCTCAGTATTTCCTGTAGCTTCTTTTTCAAAATGAACATATATAGGAGTGTGAATTGCCTCAGACTTCTTGACTATTTTTCATGTCTTTACATCCTCTGTTTTATTTTTACAGTTTCAGCATGCATCCCTAACTTTATATGCTGTGCACTTTGAATTGCCCTAGACTCAGAGGATTTTCTGAGATCAAACAGCATCACTATTAATTACTAATAGAGTTTCGCTTTTAAAATAAACTTGGGTTTAGAATACTGAGACAGCATGTTAGCAATTACTGCGTTACATTTACTTTTACACATGATCCATATATTTTAAACATGGGAACAGGAAGTGCTTAGATTCAAGTTCTGTATTGAAAGGGGTTCAACATCAGCAGTTAAATTGGTTTGTAGATTTGAGGTTTGGACTGAAATTACATAAAGTGTAAATCTCACAGAGGCAGCTGTCATGAAGCCTTTACTCCATGAGTTAAGGGGAGTCTTAGTCACTTCTACATGTTGCATTCAGCTAGAATATTAAAAAAAGAATACCCAGAGAGAGAAAAAATTAAAAAGAGGTTAATACTCAAACCTAAACCAAAATAGGTTCCTTTGTGTACTCAGTTTTCTTTCGCAAATTTGACTCCTCGTACTTTCATCTCTACTTGTATTTGGAAGAGTTTGGGATGTGGAGGCTTAGATGGGTTCACATTCATCAAAGATGAAAAATGAAGCAGATCATATTTACAGGAAAACACACACCAAACTGTTCATTTTGCAAACTGGGTTGCATATCCACATCTGACTGGAAACAGAGACAAGAAACAAGAATATTTAGAAGAGCAGGAAATGTGGGAAAGTTATCAACAGTCAAAGACTGTCCTCCCACCTGACATGGTCTGAGTGGCAGGCCCTGGCAGCAAGAAAGAACAACTTCTCAAGCACAGTAGTAAAAATAGCAAAGCCACAGTTGTCTACTCAAGATGGATTAGAAGTTATGTACAAAGCAATAAAATAGAATCTCACTTTTCTAAGGAGCATTCATTTTCTAAAAAGATGCAGCATATTTCTGTGAGCCATAAGCCAACTCTACCAGCTAATTGGCAAGATCCAAGCTATCTCAATACACCATTTAATGGTACCAAAGTATTTCCTTATGCTCTTTTATTCTGTCCATATCTCCTCCTCACTAACATCTCCACTTCCAAACCAGCACCAACTCTAAGAAGATACTCAAAATGAAATTTCTCTACTCTGTGCTTCTTCTAGTAGTCAAGCTGTAAACCCACTTTCAAAGTAGGATTTAATTTCCTGAATATACTTTGCTCTGGAAAAAATAATGTGGAAAGATAGAAATAAAAAGACAAAAATACAGTCTCTGAGCCAGAAGAGGTGTTATTAGAGATGCCAAAGAAGGCAATTTTAAGGCATAGTGAACAGATTGAGGCTTAGAAATACTTAAACACTAAGCTGGAAAACAGCACGTGCATGAGAAGCTCTAGAAAGGCACTCAGTATGAGACACAGCAAAAAAATACCTATTCTCCCTTTTTATGTCTGAGACATCATAGAAGAAATCATAAGCTTAGCATGGATTCTTTATGTTTTGCCAAAGGTCTGGCTGGAAATGATTCTGCTGCCATAAAATCTGTTTATGACAGTATTGAAGTAAGTATATCACTCTGAACGTGCTGTCTATTCTACCCCAAATAAAGGCAGCAGAGAGAGCTGAAGCTCAAATTAAAAATGGGTAGGGAAGAGACCTTAACAAGAGCACTGGCACAACCTCACCACTGTATCATGCAAGGACCACGGGCTGCCAAGAGGGAGTGGGTGGTTAGTCCTCTTTCAGAAACCAGCCTCAAGAGCTTTCTAGGAAAATGTGAAACAAATTTACTGACTATGTCTGAGCTGCATGTATTTTGGAGCCGTGGGAGCAGCAATAATTGTGGGGCAGTGTGTCTGCTGCTGCGTTGTAGTGTCTGCAGCTGTCAGTGTTGGTAGTAAATGAGTATCCAGCGGGCTTTGCCCATTTTCCCTTCAGTGCTCGTGTGTTTTATGGGTTTGAAAGTTAAGGAGGAAATAGAAATGCTTGTAGGAGGAAGTGCTTTTAATACATCATAGTAGTTTTTTACTTGTGACTTTAGTGTTAACATAATTTGTAGCTCTTTCATGTTCTCCTTTCATTCTCTCTCCCCTGATTTTTGCTGTGCAAACACTGATATTTCCTGATAGAAGGAGACTTTAAACAGCCCACAAAGATCGACTGCTTTCATGCTTCCAAATTTTCTCAGGCAGTTAAGCTCAAGAGACTGGTGCAAGAGCATGGATCAAGTAACTTATTGACACACATTCAGACAAGCACTGGGGAAGGAGGGACATGAGCCAGCTGCCCTGACATGAAAGGGCAATATGATTTTGCATCACAGGGCCATCACCCCACTTGACCCATATGAAACCAACCTGGGAAAACCAGCTTCTCTGTGCCAAATGACTGCCTTGTCTCACATTCCTAGGCTAGCTTAGACGTAAAAACCCAGAAATACCACACAAGCCTTTTCAAGGAACAGTCATCTTGTTAGTAAAGAGCAAAGCATCTCTCCAATGTCTGTGCACCCTGAGCGTACTCATCTGTATCAGGATATCCATCTCTCTCTCCCTCTCTCTCTCTCTCTCTCTATTACATGTACATTGCTCTACTCCATGAAAGCAAATGCTACTGTAGAGTGAAAGAGGAACAAGTCTAGGGAAGATAGAAAAGCAAGGGAGGGAGTGAAGTCTGTGGCTATCTCTTGCAGGCAGGCAGGCAGGCAGGCAGGCAGGCAGGCAGGCAGGTAGGAAGGAAGGAAGGAAGGCAGGAAGGAAGGAAGGAAGGAAGGAAGGAAGGAACTAGCAGCCTGGAGAGAGTTTCACTCTTCATCCAAGAAGATGTTAAAGCAGTGGTCTGAGCCTCCCTGGTCAGGCAGATCAGTATGTTGCCTCTGAGTACAGTACACAGAAGCACTGAAGTAAAGAAAAAAAGTCTGGATTCTGTCAAGAGGGAAATGGAAGAAAGTTGAGCAAATAGTTACAGAGTTTAGCAAATGCCAGTAAAGGCATGAGGGTAGAACAGCAGCTAATTAGGAATAGTTATAAAAATAGTAGGGAAAAGCTCTGCTTTCTCCAAGAAGGTAGCTCCGAAGTTGAAAAATTCACAAGCTGACCTCAAATGCAAGGGCCTGAGCTCACCCTCCAGGTATTTTTGACCACTAAGCATATTTCTGCTAGAGTAAGGTTTTTGTTTGTTTCCATTCCAATGACACCACCTTTCTGTCAACTGATAGAAGAAATCGAAGCAATTTTGAGCTAGAGGCTGGGTGTATTTGTAGTTTAATTTCTTTTTGGCATGAGCTGCTGCTGTAGCTGAGATAGTTACAATCAACAGGCATATAACCATTTCTTTCAGCAATTTCAATACAAATGGGATTTGAGGCTAGGTATTCAGATGAATACAGACAGGAATATTCCTTGGTGCACTCTGGAATTATACATTTCCCCCACTCCAACCCTGCCATTGTATGAGAACGTGAGAGAAGATATTCCCAATAGAATAGAACTGGTGGTCCAGCCAGTCTGGGCCTCTGTCTGCAGAAACAGTGACTGGGCATTTAACACATAAACATGGCCACTTCATGCCAGACCATTTCCTTTGCACTGCAGTTGTTTCTGCAACTGTTGGATTTGGGATATTAGAGGTATTTTCCTGTCCAATTCTCCTGGTATCTGCTTATAGACCTGTTGACTATGAACTGTTCTTCTCCCTTTCTCAGGCCACTGGTACTGATTGTCCTCACCCTCACTGTGGGAACAACTTACAAGAGTCCATATGCTCGGTAAAAGAGCACTTGCTTTTAAATCAGTCAGCTTTTTGCTTCATCAAGTTCAAGGGCTCAGTCAATAACAGCTCTGCATCCAGCTTACACAGCACCCTCCTGATGGTGACATGTTTATTCTTCCTGTTCAAAATGAAGGGTCCCAAAACTTTGTATCCTTCTAGGAGCCAATTACCTCATCCCCTGGATCCTTTTTATAGCTTCTCTCCGGTATGACCTCCCAACTCCACCAAGTCCTTCCTGAATCACAGGGCTGGGACTGTACACACAGCACTTGAGGTATGACACATTCTAGCTTAATATACTGGCAAAAAGTCTGTCTTGGTGTCACTGATAATGCCTTTCTGATGTTTTGGTTCGATGGTACCCAATATTATTCCCTGTTGCATATTTCACTATCATTTGAGACAATGATTTAGAAAAACAGCCAGGGATGACTCCAAGGTCTCTTTTTGGTAGTTGAAGCTCAGTTACAGCTGGCATTTACAGCTCAGGTTTCAGTGTCATACAGACATGTTTTAGATTACAATTCCTGAGATGCATTATCCTGCGTTTCTTGGTACTGGTGCTCATCTGCCCCCCTTTTTTCCAACTCACTCAGTTTTGTGAGGTTTCCTGGGGTTTTTACAGACAGTGATCTGTTGTCTACCCAAGACAGACTTGCAGTTTTTACTGTGCATCTGCTTTCCCATATCCTTGCTGAACACAGCCAGCACTGGCACGGATGGTTGGTGGGCAGAACTGGAGGCAGAGCATGGGGCCATGACTTCCAGACCCCTCCAGACCTTTCCGTACATGGGAGTTACCCTGGCCTCTGTCCCCTCTTTACATTTTGGTGGCCACAGGATCTCACTAATCCCCTGGGCCTTCTTCCTGCCCTGACTGCCTTTGGGGAGCTCCTTATCATACTCTTCGCTTTCTTTACAGCTATTCTTGTTTTTATATTTACTTTCATCTTGCTGTGTGTATGGGTTTTACTGTTCTTCTTTTCTAGGCCAGATTTTCTTTTTTTTTTTTCTTTTTTTTCATGCTTTTCTCTGTGATAGCTGGCACAACTTTCCAGTTAAGGCTTGAAGAGATTTTCTGGATTGCTTTGTTTTCTTTCTGAGTTGTGGTACACTGCTTACCTGGATTCTAGCACTTAATTATTCAACAGCCTCCAGGCTGCTCCTAGGCTTCTTTTGTTTTGGAAAGCTGCTTTTATGAGGTTTTTGCTTTTTTATTTGTTCATTTTTGACCAGTTACCCCATTGTTTACACAGTTTCTCCTCTTGAAATTCAGTACTGTAGTCACTATTCTCTCCTGTACATGACTCCAGGTTATATCCAGAAGATCCTTCTTTCTGGTGATTTCTGAGGTTTTTTGTTAGAGGAAGTAGCCATCTACTGTCTCAAGAAAATTTATCTCCTGGCTCATTTTTCAGTACTGATGTATAAAAACACATGTAATTTTTGTTCTCTTGCTTAATATTGCTCAAGAAAGTCAAATGGTCGTCTAATTTGCTTTTATTTTTTAATGCGGTTGTGATTTTTTTTCCCTCTTGGCCTTTTCAGATATTCACTGGACACTAGACAAATCCAATTTGTATGTTGCATTATTTCAAGTGTTCTTCAACACCCATGCATTGTCTCCTGTTTCTAGTTTAGAAAATCTCATAGGTAAGTGTTAAGTTACAGTGACACCTTCTGAAGTCTTGCCCCTTTGCGTGCAAAGGCCAGGTACTGTGCCATCAGTCTGAGTGTCTAATAGTTGATTCTCCACTGTCACCAGCTGTTTCTTTCTCACTCCTTTGCCACAGAAGCATGGGCAGAGCAAGATGACACTAACATCAGGTGAAGTGAGGGGTCTCACCCCAAAAAACTAGAACCCTCCCTTGGGATCTATTCCCACCCATCCCAGTAGACTCATACTTGCCTGCCACACAGGGTCAACATAATAGGAATGCAAACCAAAAGCTTCATACCTTTTCCAGGGTCAATTATTTTTTCTATTTCTTCCTTGTACTTTTCCTGAGCAAGATTTCCCTGCAGTTGTCCTCTGTAGGGGCCAATGAGCCCATAACACAAGGGACCAAAAGAATCCATTGGTGGGACCATCCCTANTATACAAGGACCCTACCTGCCTCTTTGCCATCGATTTGTTGAAGAAGCTATCTGGTGTGTGTGTGTGTTTGTGTGTGTGTGTGTGAGTGAGTGCAGTGGCTTTCTGCTGGAGAAGGTCGTGGCACCCCACCAGAACACCTCCCCACTGGACAGTCCCCTTTGCCACTGGCAGCAGCATAACATTTCTTCGAAAGCTAATCTCAGTCATGGACTGCATATAGACATATTGGTGAGTCTGACCAGGAAAATATTAATCTCGTGGCAAAAATGATTGCATATATGGGTCATTGACCACAGTCAGAAAAGTTCAATTGACTTTCCTGACTATTTCTATCTGCAAAATTTAGAGAGCAGCTCAGAATTTCCACCCACTCTTTACATAAAGTAAGCAGTTCATTAAAACCAGTTTAATTTCTGAGTTTGATGCAATAAGCCCCTCATCTAAGACACTTTTATGTTCGTCTGTACTCTTTTCTCTCCTTTGCACCATCCTTTCTATTCTCAGTATGTTGGACATAAAGTCCTAATTCAGTAGTTCTTGAAATAGATAGGAGCATGCCAGAAATTTTTTATCCATCACTTAACATAATTCCATAATATTTTATACAAGGATGTCCTTGTTCTCTGTAACCACATGATGAGTGAGAAATTAAAGCATGAGGTTTTCCAAACAGCATTAACTGCAACTCCTGCAAATTCACATGCCTTTGCCAGATGCAGTGTCTGTGACTGTTTCTGAAAAGTGCATGCAACAGAAAAGCATACTCTATATGGAAGAAAAATCCCACAGTTTTATAGAAAAAAAAAAAAATCCCCACTGTAAACATTAGGAAATGACAAATACTCTTAGGACATATTTATGTATCCAAAACAATATCAATTATTAAAGCAAAAGGGGAAAAAAACAAAATTTAACTAAAAATAATGCAGAGTATTTAATAGATTTGTTTAATAGTCATAAACAAATAACCCATGAATACTTTAAAACAGTTAGTGTTGCAGGAAGCAGACACCCAGAAGATTTTATTAAATATTCAAACATTTATGGAGTGTGCTCTAGAGGTTAGAGCAGAGGCCTGGCAGTCAATAGAGCTGCCTTATATCCCTGCTGCGCTGCACATCTTTCCTGGAGTAAGCAAACCACCACGCACATGGCTGTTCTTGTGCTGTAGTGGGGATGGAACTGTGCTGGCCAAGTGTGTCAGCTGTGCTGAGGAGCAGGTGCCAGTCTCGGGCTGAGGAGAGGGTAACTGCTGGTTTTGCCACAGGAGTCTGTGACAAAAATGGCCCATGACAATGTGTTTCTGGGAGACCTCGGTGTCATCCTGACCCTGTCTCTATTCCTATCAACTCTTTCAGTTCTTACACAAGAGTCAGTCTTGGGCTCCTGAGCTGCTGCATGAATGAGATCCCAGTGCCAGGGAGACCAAAACACATCACAAAAGGGGAGAGGAAACCCGTTGGCACCAGGAGTTCAGAATACCTGATCGGTGCTCACTGTAAATGGAAACATGTCCAAGAAAGCTGCATGAGGCAGTTTCCACCTTTTCTCCTGCTTGCTGGGGTAAGGACAGTGTGAACAAACAGCCCATGTTGTGCTACTGGTAGCTTTACAAGTGGGGAACTGGAGTAATGATTCTGTTGTACCATGTGAAGACAATACTGATGATTTTCCTTCATGTTCCTTTGCAATCTGAATATATACTTCAGTTAACCTTAAAACTGGTAAAGGAATCATTTTTTCATGCTACGTTTATAAATGAATTATGTGTGGGATGTGAATTAATTAATAGGATGAGGGTCCATAAATATCCAGAGACTCCACAAGGATCCTTGCATTTCATAAGAAGATCTGAGTCCCCAGTTTCCAGCTCTCCCTGGGTGCATAATCACTAAATACTAAATGAACTACCCTCATGAAGTTATGAATATTAGAGAAAAAGGACAGGTGGACTATCACATCTTGCTTGGAATTTTGGTTTCTCTCAACAATGTGTGGTTCTCCCAAGATGTTACACAGCAGAGTGTCAGTACCATGCATGACTGGCACAAATTCCAAAGGATAAAGCATGCTTTGAGGATGCCGGGGTTGCACCCACCCCTGCTCAGGTGTTGGTGCTCTGAGAGATGTGCTTGAGGTCAGAAGGAGGGCTGCTGACAAGAGTGAAACTCTTTCCCCCATATCATGGGTCCAAGTAAAACACTGTCTCCTCTCTTAGTTCATTTGGCCCACCAGTTGGTCTTCACAGAAAAGAAGTGAAGCAGAAAATATGGCAGCAGAAGAGATATGAACATTGAGGAAGATGCCCTCAGAGCTTTCTAAAAGTCATTTACTGCCCTCACAGATTCCAACCTCATTTTCCTTCTTGCAGGTAAATACGATTGAGGTGATTGATCCTAATAGATTGTAAATCTAGGGAAAAATACCCAGCCTTTGATTTGTTAGGAGTATTGGAGGACCCCTAGTAGGGTGCTGTCTGAGCAGGTGGACATTCCCTGAACAGGGCCAGCTGTAAACTGGATCAGATGGTGATTCTGTGGAGAAATTTCTAATGAAACAGACTGATTTATTTTCTTGTGACATCTCTAATCTGAGGCACCCCAACACTCAACACGATGAGCTCTTAGAAAACTAAAGTGGCATTGGAGAATTACTGGTTCAGATGTGGGACCAGCACCACCAGGTGAGTCTAAGAAGTGAATTGAAAGTTGAGGGGCGGCCCTGCAAAATCACAATGGCGCAACAGCAGAAACCCTGGTGAGCAGCAGTGACAGCAGCTTTACTGCTTGCCGTGGACTCACTTGCGACATGGGTGAAACCGTGAAATGCAATTGTTTTTGTATCTAGGCAGGGAATGGAGGGCATAAGATTGTGTGGCTGCTCCATAGCCAACCACTTGTCTGCATTAGGAGAATGCCCATTAGGCCTCATGTGAGTTGCACAATCAACCACAGTTAATGGTAAAAAGTCAGTTCCACAGCTCATCCTCTGCCCCCCTGGCCCTGCCTTTTTCCCTGTAAGTCTTCCCCCAGAGAGGAGGTCTTAGCAAGTTTCTTTTGTTTCTTTAGAAAACATCTTAAGGCAGTATGCAAGGCATGCATTTTTACTTTCAGAAAAAGGTAAAAGAGAAGACAAATATCCTTGTTTTCTTGTAATCCAGATTCTAAGTAGATTTAATGGCCCTGTTAGTGCTGGGCAAAATTAAGACCTTATGAAACATGTTACAAAGTACCTTTGTAGATCTCATTTTCAATAAAAAAAGGGTTTAGGTCATGCTGAACAATCTGCAACTTATTAGCACTTTGCCTTCAATAGGTCACCTTTCATGGTATAATACTCTGTTTTCATTAAGGACTGAGTCCAAAAAGGCTATATTTTTAGACCTCAAGCAAAATATATTACTGATATTGTAAGCACAAAGATAAAGAAACACAAAACACTTAACTACAAAACTCATTTCTTACACAAATCTGTCAGATTCAATGCTTTTCTCTAAATGCAGTGGTCATTACAGGAACAGCTTGTACTCTTTAAACTTGAAATGTTAGGTGTAATATTTGTTGTCCAGCCAGGAAAGAAAGGGAAAAAAACCCCAATAAACAAAAATAAACAGAAATTGCAGACTTTGACATGTTCAATCTGCTAGCTCTACATCTCAGAATCATGAACACCTGAGAAGAAAGAATATGAGGTAAGGTAAAACTTGGTCTACTTAGATTTTAATAGATAAAAATGTGCTACATACCAGTTGTATCAGGTTTTTTATTTCTTTGTGAGTCCATTTTGTTTCAGGTTTGGTCAAGGAATATTTTTATTATTAATAAAAAGCTCCCCTCATCTTTTGTAACAGCAGTTACTTTGAAACATAAAAATCTGACACTATGCTCACGTTTCTTAAAGACTATTCCACCATATGGACTTACTATTATTTTTCACCAGTCATTTTCTTTTGAGTGCTTGTACTGGTCCAGCCTCTTCTAGGTCACACTTCGTAAGAAGAGAAAGATTCTTCTCCATAGAAGGGAAGGAGAAGGAGGAAGGGTACGTAATCTTCTCCTACTTCATCCTTTGCAAAAGTGACATAACACCTCTAAACCTTCTACTGTACAAAGTACACTTGTTCCTTTAGGAGTAATACATTATTTCTTTTCACCAAACTCCCAGCTGATGAGTCACGTGCAAGCAGTTGCATTTCCTGGGATGCACTGATAGACACTTGTTCACAGTGGACTAAAAGAAGTTCCAGTAGATGGTGAGATCAATAGTAACTGTTAGAAGAGAGAAAAGTTGAAATTCTCTACAGCTCTGCTTTGTAACTGCAGCCTGAAAGCAGAAATCAGAACTACCTTCAGTCCTCTGTGCCATAAACAGTGGCAAGGAATTTCAAGCATCCGAATTTTTTCCCTTATTTCGATGACATTCAGAGGTGTAGGGGTGTGTATATACATATATACAGTATATATATATTTTTTTTTTTTTTTCTGGAATAAGATCTTGGAAACTGATACTGTCTCTTCCCTGTTAGTGCTCTAAGCGTGACATAAAAGACACCCCCACACACTTTACTTCCCAAAAGAACAAATACAGGGAGATATACTCAGTTCTCTGCATGTGATGAGTGGACTACAGACACTGGAGGATAATCTTCCTAAGCCATGTTGAGGGAGATTTCAGTAACAGTCTTCAGCAATGCCCAGTTATTAGAATAGGCTGAAGAAGCTGACAACATGCTCGTCCTCCTTCAGACCACCAGCAGTTTTGGTCTGAGCACTATTCCTCCCATCACCCCCAGAGCCCTCCCTGCACCCGCTCCTCTGTGAGTCTGTCTTTTTGAATGGGGTTGCGAAGTACACATGACTTCAGATTTAGCGAATCCAGATGTCACATGCAAAGCCAGCAGTTCTTGCCCTACTGGAGACACATCTCTTTCTGCACCCTGGAAGTATGTTTGCCATTCTCATGCCAGTGTCTCTCTCATATTGCTCGTTCTGTGGTTAAACAGACTGAGTAAAACACACACACACAAAAAGCTCAATATATGAACTTCAGTCAAAAGTACGAAATCTAAGGGTGGGTAGTCCCTAAGTGATGCCCGCAGTCACTCAGGAATCAGCTTTAGAGCTCAGAACTGGAATAAGTCCTGAACTTCATGTTGCCCCTTCCTCTTCCTTCTTCGTCTTCTGAGCAACAGATTTCTGTTGCTTGCTTTGTTTTACTCACCATTTTTACATGCCCTATCAAATGAGTTAGGAAAGTTATAATTAAATAGAGCTATCAAATTTCCCTTGCTTACTAAGCAAGTGTTCTTAGAAGAGGGAGGTAAGTGGTTAATTTGGAGTCATCTACCATTCTTCATTTTATCCCATTTTTAACTTACCTCAGTGGCTTAATTGTTCTTCTGTTCAAAATACATTAACAGTACCACTCCTTAAGGATCAGCAGTTCATTGATTAATGTTTTGACTTCAATGGGGGCATTGTTGGGTTTGTTTTTTGTTTGGATCTTAATAGAACAGAAATCAAAGGGAACTTCAAATGTTAAATCCACTATCTAAAACAGTAGTACATATTACTATAGTAAAATAAGTCATGTTTATACATAAATTGCATGCAGAATGTCCAGTTTTGAGGGCTATATTAATGTCTGAGTGACGAACAGGTAGATGATTTCTAGGGGAGATTTCTTTGTGGAGAAGCAGAATTTTATTTCTGTTTCCATTCTGAGCAGATTGGAAATAATTTCTCATCATACTGTGGATTTTAACTGGTGTATACATCCTTGCAAGTGATAATCATACACGTTTGGGAAATTACTCCCATAAATGTTATTCCATTCAAGAATCTTATGTTTTAAGTATCATGTTCAGCACATATTGGAAAGAAGGTTGCAGTTAATATATGGAAACATCATTTGTATTTAATCACACAGTTGGGAGTAGTTATAGTAACTAAGTAGATGCAGACAGTTTAAAATGCACAGATTGTTACTGCAACCTAGCTTGCCACGGGCACTTTTTCCCTTTGATAGCTCAAGTGCCGAATAAATAAAGTACAATCAATGCTCAGAACTGGTCGAAAAAGCTGTTCCATGTAGGTTATGCTGTCAGTCCTGTTAAATAAGGCCACACAGCTTAGCTATGATAGTGTGAAAACAAAGGGCATATGAGCAGCTTTATTGCTGCCTTTTACACATTGTCTCTGGCATCCAGAGGGCACAGCAGCAGTTTCACCAGGCTTAGCTGGGTTCCCCTTTGTGCCTGGGTGTTTTTTACAGCAGATGGAAGCTGGGCTAGGGCATTTGCCATGTCTCCAAGCACCTGTGTGATGCCAGCTGCATGCACGGGGTCAAAGGTGTGACAGGATGGCTCTTGTACTGGGTCTCACCTGGCAATTTCTGTTCAGCACCTTTCTGTTCACACACTGTTTCATCCAGTGTTTGACAAATATTGGAAAATAAATGTGTTTTTTCAGGAATCATTTGGGGACTGAGTTTAAAGAAAAAATTAAATGAAACTAGAACCTGAAATGATTTTCTTAAATATTATCAGTCTACAGACAGATACAACAGTGGTCAAAATACAAATGCATAGACCTTTTTTTCTTATTAAATTTGCATTAAAACTGTCAGAATAAGGATGTTTGGTTACAAAATCTTAATAAGCTTTCTCAGTAGAAATAATAAAAAATGCTGTTACATATATATATTGTGTATATGCTCTGATATGTGTGCAGATACTTGCACATGCAAGAAAGCCCTACAAAGGAGGAAGCAAATGATTCTGTGTTTGTATGACTACAACATAATTTGTTGTAAGGCACTTACTGTAGAAATGGCCATCAGAGAAAAGGTGAAGCTAGACAAATCAATCTGTACATGTACAGTAGCATGCCTAGTTTTTAAAGACTCACTTATGCAAGCTTCCTATAAAACACTGAAACACATCTATGCCCTCATACTATTGCAGAACTGTTGATACAAAATTTGCTGCCTCCTACATTATTGTTACACATGATGTTTGTTTTTCCTTCCCTCCTTTTCCAAGGTATAAATGAACTGCTTATGTGGAGTTCAGTAACATAACTGTACAAAATTAGTGACAAAGAGAAATGTCAGAGTTGATATTCCTGACACAGCCTTTTTAACTCTTGTTATGTCTTAGGTTTGCATATCAGAGATGGAATAATGCAGCAGTCCAAGATCCCAGGAGGCTTTCACTACCATTGTCTTTTAGGTTTTTAGCCTGTGGCCTTGATTGAAAGGAGACCTTCAATTGGGACTACTCATTCATTATTATTAAAAAATGGGCATCCTGGCATGCCTTTGTGAGGAAAAAAAAAAAAGGAAAAAAAAAGGAGAGGAGTTTAAAATATTTGCTCTCTGTTCCTATGTAAAAACTTCTTAGATGGAGTTTGGCAATTGATGTGGAAGTAGAGTTAGACAGCCTTTGAAACACTTACCTAGTTCACGAACATTATGGAGGATCTAGTTCGCTGCAGTTTAGATTCATAGACAGCATTTTGCTTTTGTGTGATCAAAATGCCTGTACAGTTTCAAGGGCTTATCATCAGAGTTGAATCCACACAGAGCCTAACCTAAGAACAGCCAAGAAAAGCATACATTTGAAGGGCTTTGATGCTCCATCACATAGCCATTCAGTGGCTGTAATGGAAGAGGAGTACATGACAGACTTTGGTCGTGCCTGTCATTCATAAATCTCAGTAAAATATACCAAGTGTTCCAGATTTTACAGGGAAATTGTGCCAATACCTCATACGGCTGCAGAATGAAGTCTCACTGTTTTAATCATGTACATTATTTTTCTTTACTCATATTACTGAAGATATATATATATATATATATATATGCGCTAAAATGAGATTATTTTATTTTCAAGGAGATCTCTTCAATGTATTTACATAATTTAGCAGATGGTGTAACCTACCAGATCACAAGAAGCAGGAATATTGATGTGTTTTATACCTCTGGTTAAGGAATAAATATGTGCAGGCACTTACAGTTGAGAAGTAAAAAAGAAAAATGACAGATTTAGTATTATATGCAGGATGATATTTTTCTTACTTCTTCAGTCAGAGTAAAGTCCTTTTTAAAGCAGTTTGGAAAAGGATTAGGACTTGTAACATAGATGTGGTTGAGACAGTAAGTAGATTAGCCAGAAGCTAGGATATTTTTCCACTGGCTTCAACAGAGCCAAGATTTTGGCCCATAGTCTAATTCTTAATTCCTTCATCAAGAAAAATGCATGCATATCAAATATATCAGAAGTGTTCCTGCACAGGTCATCAGCAAACTGTGAACACACTGTAAATAAAATAAGAGAAAAGGGCAAACTTTTTTTCCTAGGGAACATAGTCCTTCAGATGAGTGGCCGTAACCAAATGCTGTTCTGTTCGACTTTCTCAGCATCTTCAGATGTATTTCTGGTAATACAGCTCTCTCTTTTGCAGCATATTATCCTTTCTTAATCCAAAGGCACATATTACTTCTGTATTGTTCTTTCTATTTCTCTGTCTGAGATTGACATTACCAACTGCATCGCCTGTTCCTTGATTCTCATTTCTGCAACTGATTTTATACATAGCTGTGTGGCTTCATTCTGGTGAAAATGTGCTTTTATACTTTATTTTTAATCCTTAAGAAGAATCTTTTATTTTTATTAAGAACAGATATTTCAGCCCTGCATATTTCCCTCCTATTTTCTCCCAATAATTCAGCCTATTGTTCTTATCAAAACAATTAGCAAGCATGCATTTACTTTTACTCCTTTGATAAAAAATGAACAGTTAAATTATTTTAGCAGAGGAAAAATCCTGTTATGTAAAGGCCTTTTCAATTGTTTAATTAAATCATTCTTTCTGAAACACAAAACAAAATCTCCAGATGCTCATTAGTTATAAGTATTACTAGAGATGTGCAAGTCATGTCCCACATTCCCTGAGAGTGCAGAGATTCATCTCTATTAAAGAAGTCCCTTAGCCTTCTTTCGGTATCAGAAATCCTTTTGCATCCAAATATGTGTATTGCATCTCTCTAGAAAGTGCGTGAGGTGAGAGGGTCCTCAAAACTTTCAGAGAGGAAGAGTCAGGAGAGGGTGCATCTTTCCCTCATGCTCTTCCCTCACTCCATGCCCCATCCCTCCCTGCGTGTCAGTGCCCAACTGCAGCCCCTCCTCGCCAACACTCCTCTACAAGGCCATTCAAGGAGTGCCTCTCTCATCTGGTGTGATATTTTTAGCAGGCCCTCTAGTCTTATCTTTGGAAGATGTCTGCTACATCTGCTCTCTGGAGGCAGCACACAAAAAAACCTGAAAAAGAAAAAAAAAGAAGCCTGTATATTTGTGTGGTAGCACAAACAGAAGTGGTCACTGGAGTCAAGGTTTCACTGTTCATCGACACAGATCTGAGACTGAACCTTTGTTTTCCATTCATACTGGCTAGAAGGTTCCAGTCTGGTTGAGGTATTCACCTAACCCACATCCATCCAAGTAATCTTTTAGTCCCTGCCAATGCTGATGATAACTAAGCTTGCTAAGCCCCCACTTTTACTGAGATATGAGTGGTGCTAATTGCCTGCTCTTTGCCAGACTGAGCAATATGTTTTCCAGATTCCCTAAAAAGAGAGTGACTTGTTGGCTCAAAACTTCTCATCTTCCTTCGTCACTTCTAGTATTTATTATCATCTAATTCTCCAGTAATACCTTGGTTCTAAATTAGGTCCGTGACTCAGTAATTGGCAGTGTTTCTGTGACATTGCCACTGAAATTGTATGGCAGCTGATTTCTTAATCATTTTTGTATAACCCACACTATACAAGAGAAAAGTGAGGAATTTTTCCTATTGCAGACTAGCTCCAGGTTCCAGCCTCCACTAAAGCCTGTCAAGTTTCCCCCTTGACCTGAGTGATTGCTGGCCCCAGATGCAAAATAGATTGTCCCATGGGTTTTTATAAGATCTTTGGGATTTACAGCCAGAAATCTGTCTTTAAATGTGTTTTCAATCAAATTATATTGAGTACTCTGCCTATCTATTCTTTCGTAGATAGTATTTTAAATCTTCTTTGTAAAGTTTCTCCATTCCACTTTAGCTACAGCTGTGCTAACTCCATGGAACAGAGCTATCAACATCCTCCATGACAGAGTTCTTGCATGCCTCGCACAGCAGACATTTCCAAATGGCTTACGGGTTTCTGGAAAGCAAAACATTCATACAAATGGTACCACTTGTAATCTTTGATCTCCCGCACCACATGGGAGTTCATAAGATCCTATTGTTGATCTACAGGAAAAACATTGCTGGATTTGACCTGTTCACATTCACTGTTACTAGACTTAATGTGAGAAAATCAAAGTACTGTAATACAATTAAGTCACTCATGAGTGGAGTTGCATCTCTCCCTCACAGGGAAACTTAAAAGAGTTGAGAGAGTTTCGTTGTGAGTCCATGTAAGGTATATCATGCATGAAAGCAAAATGAGGAGGAAGGAGTTAGTCCTACCTGGAGGAACTGTACAATATAAAGCCACAGTGAAAATACAAAAGTTGCTGAATTACAAAAGAAAAAAGAGAAATAGGAAATAACATGGATCAATTTACTAGAGGTTGTGGAGATTGTGAGTAGATCACATAATCAGAAAACATCTTAAGCTTATAATTCAGTGCAAGCATTTAGGTAAATCACTTCTCCCTCCCTTCCCCCAAGAATAAAAGTATATTTTCATTATTTCTTCTGCAAAATATCATCAGGCAAATCATTAGAGGAAGGTTTTTTTTAAAAAAAAGAAAATCCAGCACTGAATGGAGAGTATTGAGACAACATAGGATCCAATAGGGTCAGCCAACCAGAAAAGTGGAAAACTGTATAGCAGTCTTTGTCCTTCATCTAAGCATAATTTCCTTGTTTCATAACTTCCCATGCCTCATGTGTCTTCCAGAAATGCCGCACATGATGCTGTTACTAATCTGTGATTTACTGCAGCTTTAGAACAAAGAAATGGATGCCCGTGCGTTGTCTCTTAGAAGCTGTCATTCCCTTTCAAACTGTGTTTTAGTGCTACTGCTGTCCCCAGAAGAAGCAAAGGAGAGCAAAAGTAGTCCAGAGTAGGCACTGCTGGTGATCTTGACCCTTAAAGGTTGGCAAAATAAAATGGAAAGGTGAGCTACGAAAAGCAATGAAAAGGAAAGCTTTTCTAGAATAATGTAATTAGGCTGCGTAATTCTCTGCCATAGCTGTTATTTGTAATTACTCCAAAAAGGTGACTAGATGTGCATACCCTTAACAAGAACATATGGTTATCATCATTTGTAACTACAGTTTGGGATGAGAACTTTGAAGATCCTGGTACTGGCCTTTGGCAGAAATGGGGAGAACCTCATGATTGATCCATCCATATGATTTCTGACAGACCTAACCACTCCTTAGATCAGCTGTCATCATTTCAATGTGCTCTAAAACTCATGGAATAACCAAATAAATAAATGCCTCATGACTGTCAATGCCAGTCATATATCCAGAAGGATACGTTATTTCACGGATTTTTTCCCGTCAGAACATCTATTACCCCTCTGAAAATAAAAATGGGTTAGGTGAGACTGATTTGCCTTTGATGCTTTGTCCTAAGAAAAGGTGGTTACAAAAGGTAGTAAGTAGACACACAACATGGATCAGTGGAAAGATTTCAATAACGAGGCATGCTTTTAGGATGCTTTCCCTATCAGTGGCAGATAAGAACAAGAAGTTATTTTGTTATTTCATATTTTTGTTTTTTATATAGAGTATTTTTGTTTCTTGCTTTTGCTGGAAGTTTGCAAAGGGAAAGAAGTTCCTTCTCTATGAAGCTGGCCTTATCATTTTGCCAGACATTACAGTGGTTGGGCGTGTGCAGTAGGTAAAATCAGTGACTAGTGCTGCTTTATTATATTTTTTATACCTTTTAAATAAGACTGTTACTCAGTTCCTTTGGAAATCATACAGAGGATTATCTGGATTTTAAATCAATATCAATAAATCTGGGGCAATTTGCTTGGAACATCTAATTACTTTTCCCCTCCCACTAGATTTTCAGGCCAGCTTGTTACCTCAGGGCTTCAAATACCTTGGGATCCATCTTTCTCTCAGAATTGTCCTCAATTAGCTTTGCATGCCTGTTTCAAGAGCTTGGAACTGGCAGTCCTAGGTGGCACAATCTTAAATTAATTAATGGGCAGAACCATTCTAATACTAAAGTATATGTTTTTTCTATGTATTGTATTTTTTTCACAATATGTAAGAGTGGCTTTTAAGATATTAGAGGAAGGAACTGAGAAAGCTAAATTACAGTTTTCTCTGGTAGGGAGGAAAAAACCCAAACAACTGAAAAAACACCAACTTTCTCTGAATCATTTTGTTAAGACTACAATATCTAAAACTAGTATTATAATTCATCTAAATATCTATTCTGCAAATACTGTGTTTAAAAGACTTTGGCTCTATTGTGATGGAATTTAAACAATTGGCAGAGCCTCATTTGATTATTCAGTCTTGGTTTCTTCTAGCGGTATTCATATTTTCCTAATCTGGGGTAACCAACAGCAGAAAGTCATCACAAGGACTGCAGCAACCTGTCTGCTTTCCCTTCCATCACATAAGGCAGCTCCCTGGGATGAGCTCTGACAGAATTCAGAATAGTTCCCCATAGGATGTGTGGGGAAGCCTCAACATCATTAAAGTTCTCTTTGTACCAGTTACAGCACTAGGAAAACCCCAGGGATATCCTTTCCCATCAAGGAAAGGAACTAAATACTATATATTCAAATAATATCTAGAACTGGAGAAAAATCCCACAAGTGAAGGAATGATGGAGATCTGAAAAGTTTTGAAAGGAAAGTGTATTTGGAGCAGTTCACTGTCTCCTCCAATACAGGAACTAAGCAGCATCAATATGCTGCTGAGAATTTCAAAAGGAAAATATGATTAATTTCTAATTTTGTACTTTCTTGTCACAGATAGTGTGGAAAATAGACTGAAAGCATACATGGGTTCCAAATAGCTGCTGAAGAAAAAAAAATTGTGCAAGACTTTGCAGTACAAAAATACCAGTTATTGCTCAGGAACATCTGAAACTTCAGTCAGCTGTACAGTAAATCTGTACTGGGGAGGAAGCACCATTACACGTGTTCTGATTTTCATTATCTTCCCCAGATAGCTGATACCATTCACTGACAGAGACAGGATATATAACTAGATGGTCTGACCTATTCCAGACGTTCTTATATATTTTATGTGAAATATTGTAACTGACTGTGAGCTGAAATATATTCCTTGAAATATGCTCTCTTTTGCTTTTAAACAAAAGGGTTTGAATGAGTCTCATCACTATAAGAGAGGAACTCCAGGATGCTCAGTTAGGTATCTGTAAGCCTAAGGGAGAGCCTAGTGAATGATTCCACCAGGATTTCTGCACAAGCTTTGTACCATGGAGGTTGGGGGTGGGCAGGATAGAGGGAGAAAACTCAGTGTTTAAGGCTGGAAAGAATCAGCCAAGCACCTAAACTGCTGCACAGATAAACATGTATTAAATACAGTAATTCACAAATCAAAAATCTGCTTTTTAAGAAGCTAAAGGTGAGCTATTGATAATTTCTTGGGTTGTTCTACTGTTACTGTCACAATTACTGTTACAAAAACATACCATAATGTTCTTGCCTTCAAATTCCAGGCAGTGGTTGTTGCAAGACCTGAATTTTTAAGTGTTGAGTCTGACAGAAGCTGCTATATTTTTTCTACAGATGCTCTTATACTTCGTAGTTAATCTATCTCAGTCTTATTTTTCTAAAAACTCTTGATTCTTGCTCTTTGCTTCTTAGAGAGGACATGTGTCTGTATACATTTCTATGACTCTTATGTATGTTTCAAATTTCTTCCATTCTTTCCAAACTATGGGTTGCAAAATGAGTAGTCAACCTCACTTACAGCTCCTCTCCACTTGTAAAGTAGCCTCCCTACCGTTACAGAGTGGGATGGGAATATCCTTTGGTATTACAGTACTGAATAGACAGCTTGTCTTCTGTTGTTTGCTGGTTCTGATCTCTAGGTCACATTACTGATCCCAGTTCATTTTACAACAATGGAGAAAAGATACAGTTACAGATATACAGTGCAAATAGATATTTGATTCTATGTGAAATTTGGAGGGTGTTACTAGCTTGATAATGACGCATTCCTTATTGCTGTGTTGAAGTCAGCCCTCCAGTTGGTACAGTTCACTGATACTCAGTAGTTTATAAACACCATTTCAAAAACTACCCAGAAAGCAAATGCCAAAAGCATAATCCACCATAGTCCTGATATGTGCAAGTTCTAGTTACGGAAAAGTTGCAGTGCAGACTAATCTAGATCCCTGGGTGACTACTTCAGACTTCTAGTTTGCAGATTTATTCAAGGACCCTTGTGAATACAACACTCAAAATAAATGTGCCTGCTAATTAGGTGCCTCATGCCACTTGGTGTTGCACATGACTGATCTATAAACATATGCACAACACGATAACTTTTTAATGTCTGAAGGCAGATGTACTTACCACAGCTCATCAGTATTGTGACTTGGTTTATCAGCAAGGGGATAATATAGTGATACTGCTGGGACCTGAAGAGGAACCACCAAGTCTGTTGGTATCTGAATGGCAGGGCCTTAACAGTAAGCATAATTTGCACCCAGGTTCATCGGAACCTGAGGAGGAGTGAGGGTCGCATCCCTGCCCATGGGAGTGATGGGGGAGTGGAATGCTGTCCTTGTATGTTACCAGTGAAACAAGAGATGTTTCACAATACATTGTTCAATGTTTGTTAAAGCAGCAGCAGTGAAGGAGACAAGGACTGAACGCTGAGGCTCTGAGTTTCACTTCTCTTGTAATTATTGGTAGCTATTGAGAGTAAGTCAAGCAGCAAGCTCAACACCTTGATGGTACCTGTAGAGTTTCTGGATTTCTTAGGAAAGAAATTGTTGGGTAAAGTCTGGTGGGAAATACGGACAATTCACATGCAGTCAAGTTTACTTTTACTCAACTAAGAATATTCCTTAAAAAAAAAAATGTAGTTCCATTCTGCAACCTATAAAATTTCAGCCATTTTATCTGTCATTTCTGTGGATTACACTGCATGCTGCAAAGAAAGCTAAGTTCTGAAAGAACTACCTGTCTCTTCCTGCAGGAGGAGGAAAACATGATCCTGGCTAACAGGGCATACTGGGAATATGGAAGTTGTCAAGAAATTCTTGTTTTGAGGTTACCAACACATTTGCTATAACTTCAGTCCTCACCATCTCTAGCCCTCTTTCAGCACACCGGTCAATTCTTAATTGCACATTGGGATATAACACGCACTTTTGACATGAGAGTCTAATTTAATGAAAAAGTTTGCCATCTTTATGGCTAGAGAATGTCAGAGGTGCTCTTTGCATAGACATTGGGGTTTTTTTCAACTGTTTTACTAACATCAGTTTGCTATTTGTACCTAGGGGATTTAGGAAAAACACAGTTCCTGACACAGTTACCATGAAGGCCTAATGTTCATAAATGCCAGGTTGTCAGTCTCATCAGGTCTAAGCAACTGAAATAGAAGGTGCTTTTTAATGCTACCCCAGAGTCAATTAAAATACAGTAATGCTGACATCTGCAGAATACAGAATGATCAAAGTAAAGAATGCCCATACAGCTTCTGACATAAAAACAGTGTGTTTGGCGGCAGAGTGACACAGTGTAACAGGTCAGGTAATTATGAGAAAATCTATGATGTATCTGTTGCAATTGCTTAGCTTCTTTCCATTATCAGAGCCATCAAACAGAACAGTGCTCTCACTTCTCCTGATGGATCGTAAAGCTAGTGACACCCTCGCTCTCCTGATACAGATGGCATCTCAGGAGCAGCTGAATTAATTTGACAGTAAATAGGTGATAGCAATTGCTGTCTTCTCTCTCTCTTTTTTTTTTTTTAATATTATTTTTTTAATTGCACCAAGACAGCTTTTAACACTTCTGGGAATACCTAAGAAAGCCTATGCCATGATTAGCAGTGTACCTTCCTCTACTGTAAGTCCCTTCCAACGCATTTGCTGCTGTTTTATTTACATGATAATTGCTCAATGGCAACAAAATTTTATTCTTCCCCATCTCCCCACCCTAAGTCTCAGTCTGAACTATGTGCATTAATTAATTTTTGCCTTGATATGTTTATTAAATTAATGAAGGAATCTGACAGATGGGTTTACATGCTTAGGGTACAGTTATGCAAAAGTCATGGGTGTATTTTAGATGGCTGTACATTTTCTGCCTCAGTAACATTATAATTGGCTTAATGGATTTTCAGTTATGTGCATTGGCTTTCTCCCCTCTCTGAAGCAGACTAATTACAGCTTTTTACATTAAATTCTAATAGATATCCATTTATCTTCTCTAAATTATCACAATAATTACAGTAATAAATTAGGCATGTAACTGTCATTAATCTAAACAATTTTAAGTGGGTATCATAGCAGCATGACACAGACTATGTTTCCTAAATATGTATTCAAATATGTTTCCAACTGTATAACTATTGTGTGGGAGGGTCTCGCTTCTCAATAAGCTGAAAAACTCAGGAGGCAAAATGGAAGAAGAGTAGAAAGGAAGGGGCTTTGGGGGCATGGAAATGGGATGAAAGAATGGAGTAAAAGTCAAAACAGACAAAATTTGAGAGACCACTGCATACAATTAACAATGTCTGAGGAATAGTCTTGGACAGTAAGCTCCTGGCGGACCTCAGACTCCATCAGCAATCCATGACTATTTCTTTCCATCTTATATAAAAATGTGTTGCAAATGTTTCTTTACTCAAGAACACCTACTAGAAATTATAGCTGGCTGAAACACAAAATTTTACCTTTCACAGAAATTTTGGCAGAGACAACTTGGTTTTGTTTCTCACTTAGCACAATTTCCAGTTATTCAGAATACATCACATAATGGAAATTCTGAAAAATTTCATGAAGGAACTTATGTGATCATTGTTTTTAAAGTAAGACCATTCCTTACTTTTATCATTCCCTTCACAGAGAGCTAGTGAGAGAAATATTGACTGGATTCCAGTCAGCTTTATAACTGCTCTTCAGCAGAAAGATGAGGCACTGACATGCTCCTGCCACCTTCATTGGTAGCTGCGAGGCTTGTAGGGTTTAGGTTTGGGACAAATCCCTTTGCATCCCTTTGTTTCTTCCCTTCCTCCCTAGGCATCTGGATTTCCAAAACATCTGGCTCTCTGTGTGCCCAAAACACAGGCAGATGGGCCCGTCATGCAGCTTCATAGTCAGAACCAAGTCTGCCACAATAGCAGTTCAGGCAGGACTGTGGCAAGCCAAGACCAACAGGCAAATCACTCCCTGGCTGTGATGGATGTTGGCTTCTAGACTCTACCAGGTGTGCTGTTCCCTCCTCCCCAAGAGGTTACAGCTGGTTTGCCTGTGCCTACCCTGATGCCCTGTCCTGCTGATGTGTTATGAAGAAAGGCCACTGTTCAGCAGGATGGCATGGCCAGGGCCTAGATACTCTTCTAGGGACACAGCCAGCCTGGGTCTTTGAAAATGGGAAATTCAAGTTCAAAGTGGCAGCTCCTTCATAACTACAGATTCATGAGGATGAGTGGGAGCATAAGAGTTTGCTGCCCTGGCAAACCTGTGGACGGAAACATATGTGTTCCTGCCTGTGGGGACATGTGGATACCTTTCACTGTTAGCAAAAAGAACCTCTAGGCTCTTCCTCAAATGCAAAGCACTGCTGGTTCGATTAAATGCCAATTTCTTATGGCACCTCATCTGCCTGAGTACTTTCGAATCAGCTCCACTGATTGGAAATACATTTCAGTAACATAAAACACTGGGGTACTTTTATCCTGCAAAGGGGAGAAAGATTTAATTCTGTGTTGTTAGCACTTCATTATCTCAACAAGTAAAAAGAGAGGCAAAAAATTATGTAACACCTGGAAGCAAATTTGTATGTACTGAATAATTATATGTTTTCAATTATCAAAATATTAAGCATTAAATATCCTTTTATGGTACATATCTGTGAAGCTTTTGGCTGTTTCTGTCATGAGAGGGCAATGGAACTTGTGTAAATATTAAAAGGATTAGAAAAGTGAACTTTGTAGAAAACTGCAAATTTTAAACTGCCTGTATTTTAAAGTGGTCTTAGAACACTGATACCACACACATGTGTGTGTGTGTGTTAAATAATGTCTACAGCTTTCCGGAGCACTAAAAAAGAACACCTAATGTGCAGTTTGAATTGAGTTTCAATATATAAAAACACTTACTGCATTTCTTTTATACCTCTGCAAGATGAAAAAGAGTCACTAACATTTTTCTTAGTGACTAAATCATTTTGCAAATTCAGGCTGTTCTGTGAATTTAGAGAGGTTTAAATTGGTAACACTTAAAATAATAGCACGTTGATTTGTGCAGCTCTGCAGTGGAATTCCTCTGGAAGGATGTATGACCTCTCCATTAATATGAAATGAGCTCCTTGTGATACCTTAATGAATATGCAGCATCCCCTTAGTGACATGAGTAACATTTGAAACCTTTATGCATTTTCAATGGGCATTCACCTCAGCTAATCCTCAGAGCAGGTTCATTCATAGTCATATTTCCTGTTATCTGCTTACAAAGTTAAGATGTTCTTATGGTTTGAAATTTTTCACTTACTCCAGAAGAAGGAGGAAAAGAAGGAAGCAATGGCTTTAATGGGCAATGTGCCAAGATAAATGGTCCCTGCTGTGCATGTTAGATTTGATGCAAGTGTTCTTTCTGTAGATACTACTTCCTGTACAGAATATTGCAGCCTTATGGCAACCTTTGTCCTTTGTCTTGATGATTGTATGAAATATTAATCTCTGAAACAGTAATGCTAAAAAGAAGCATTCTGCAATGTGTCTGGTGGCTACAGCTGTGGACGGGGATTCAGATGCGGGATCCTATTCCTGTCTGCACCATAGTCTCAATGGGTACGTTTTTCTGTGTTTCAGCTCCCTCACTTGTCAAAGAGGAAACATTATTGTTAACAAAGTCCCGAGGGTTTTCTGCACCCTACCTAGATAAGTTGGTAAAACACACTGAGTACATGTGGGACTGGGCAGTAAAGCTTTCTGATTTTACTAATTAAAACACTGGACATAGAGAGAGCAACATTTGGCTGACTGTAATAGTGAACACTGAACAATCTGGCCTAGGAAATACTTTCCAGTCTTACATTCTTGGAAAGTTGTTGCACTTATTGCTCAGGCTAATTTAGTGGGTTTCTGTTTGAAGGTGCATCCATAAGGATGAATTTGGGAGGCTGACAGTCTCACAGTTCATTTTCATCTTTTGGGCATTGACAAAGATCAAAGAATGGGTACAAATTTTCTTTATGTCCACTGCTAGTAAAAATTTAGAGAAGATAATTTTAGAGATGATGGGGAAAAAAAGCCAACAGGTTTTTTTTCTGCACATTGCTCATGGAGGGTATGAAAAGCTGTTGCAGACTGTTATCCTACTTGTTTCTATATACCTAAAAAGAAACACATCAAACCAGGCATTTTATATACCTACATATCCTACATGAGTCAGTTTCCTTCTGTAAACCCTTTTACACTCTAAAAAATGTAGTGAGTACATCAGTTGAAGGAAATAAAACCATTTGCTTCTTTAAGTGGTGGGGTTATTTTTCCCCACCTGATGGTCTCTGCCTACTTAAATCTATTGTTGTTTTTTTTTTCTCCTAAAAGCAAAAAACAAAATAAAACAAACACCCCAAAACCCGAAAAAAGAAAAATAAAAAAACAACAACAAAACAAACAAACAAACAACCCACAAAAAAACCCTCCTTCATTTATTACTTAAATTTTTGGTGGGTTGTATTGCTCTCCACAAAGCCTACTAAAGCTGGTATAGAAAGCAGGACAAAAAAGGGAGAAGGGAAAAACAGAATTGAGATGTGTTTGGATTTTTTTCTCATTTTTCAGCAGTCCAAAGCTTACAACAACCATTCCTGCTTATATGGGTCTATTTCTACATTGTTTATAGCCAATGGACACAGGGATGAAAAGCATAAGTAAAGGGAGAGGAAAGAATTGCATAATTAACTTTTTAAATTAATTCATGACCCAGTTAAAAGGACAAGGAGGGGGTTATTAATTAATTAAGGTGGGAAACCCTGTGGGCATGTGAGATTTAGAAAATTTCCACTTACCAGCCAGGTTAAAAGGCTTTCTAAGGGTGCACTCAGGACTCAGTGAATCCAAAATGCAGTTAATACAAAAAGGAAAGGTGAAAATATACTGTAAAAGGTTTTTTCAAGGGGAATAAAAACTCTAAAAAGACTGAAAATTAATTAGGCAAAATCCTGACAAATGTTTCATCAGAATTTGAAAAAGAGCCCAATGCAATTCTTGGTTTTTAAAAGCCTGCTTAGCTGTATTGAGCACACTGGATGTTTGATGTTACAGAGATTTGGACCAGAAATATATTTTTTAAACCTTCTCAGGTCCTAAAAATTTCAGCAGAACTGATGGATTAATAGCTATAGCAAAAGTAGCAATATCTGATATTACTCCAAGTGAACTTTTTTGACTCTTTGGAGACATTATAGACTTTGCAGATGTGGCACTTCTCAATCAAAACACGTTTTAAATTGGCCATCATGGCTTCCCTCTTTTCTCAGGTATCTGTGACTGCAAATGCCCATTTACTGTAATATTTGTCTTTCTCACCTTATAGGCTCACATCACCCCTGCTGCTTCCAGCACTTTTCCAGGTACCTCAGGGTAAAACTTAGAATCTAGGTGAGGTCAAGAAGTCCTTATATCTTGTTTTTTCTTCCTATTATCTTTCTTTTTTATATTTAAATGTCATTGGGGTTTGCAATTTTTAAAGTCGGGGATAAATCTTCCATGAACTTGTGCCACAATCAACAATAAATATGTTATTCAGGAGTTATTTTATGAAGTTATGAAAAACAACCTTTTTTCTTACCAACAGTATTAAAATGGATTGCATGGTTTACTGCTTGTTTATTTAGCTAGTCTTATATTTCAATTATCTAAAGATAGATATCAAGACTAATCATTTTCTGCTGACTTTTAATGCCCCTTTCTTTAGTTAGCTGATACTGGCTATGTGTCTCTGTCTCACTGGTGTTTGGCAAAATCTCAATCATTATTCAGACATTGTCAGAAAAGCTAATTAAGCAGTAAATCTTTGCTTTTTTTCCAGTTGCCACCTTGGAATAACAAAGATTTGAAAAAATCCCCAAACTAATAACAAAAGGATGTCAGGCAAAGTGATGTGAAAGTGTCACTACAAACTATTTGAAAATTAGGGGGAAAAGAAAATTATGATCAGTAAAGACGAGTCATTGCTAAGGGTATTTGGGTCTCTTTATGCACAAAAAATTGTCCTACTAGCTGCGCTGCATTACTGCTCCCTAGGCAAGCAGCAATCTTCATTGCTTTATGATTCTCTTTTTTTTTATCATACTGAAGCATTTTGGTGTGAGAATTTTAAAATTAAATCTCCTTATTGTGCAGGCAGGATGTCCAGATTTATTCTATCAAATGCCACAGAAACAAAGGGAACAATCCATTTTTCCTGATAGAAGCCAACAGTTCGTAAGAGGTTTGAGATGAGTGTAAGGATACAATTTGCCTAGAGAGTGCCTGAGGATCAAGACAACCTGACTTTCCACGGAATGAGTCTGTCAGCTGGCATCTTGCAGTAATTGCTTCCCATGGCAGGACCTTACCAGCCGAGGGAGGACTGCTCTCGTCAACCCAAGAATCAATTTCTACAGTAGCTGAATGATAATTGTTTGCTAAGGCTCGGGGAACTTGTTGCCAAGTCTGAAACGGGGGCTGAAGCTATGATTGGCACTCATTAACCCGGGATTTGGATTTGATCATTTACCTTAGTAGAACAATGTGTGGGGGTAAAGAAGGGAAAGGACTGCAGAATGTTCTTTTGTTTGGAAGAAACAAATGAGATCAACTGCAGAACCGGTATCTGAATATCAAGCCTGAATCCTTATCTGCCTTCACTCAAAGAAACCAAATAGCAGGACTAGGTGGCAATTTGAATGCTTTCCTTCAAGTATGAACATCTCTTTAGATTTTCTTCCTGATAAGATACTTCCGCTTGAGTGTTTTGTTCATTAGGGTCAGCAAATCCTGATGATTAATGCCCTGAAGTTAGAATGCTGAGTTACACTGCAAAGAGAGTTGGAGAAGACTTGCTAGAGGTCCAGAAGACTAACTTCTGACTTCCATAGTGTAGTGGGTTGGTTCGCATTTGTTCTTTTTGTGAGATAAGAATTAAGGAGGAATACAAAGCAGGCACCACACTTTAATGGATGCAATGAAGTTTATTACTAAAACTAAAGTTAAAAAGAAATAAGAAGGTATTTAGAGAAAAACAAAACAAAACAAAACAAAACACTCTCTTTCTCCTTTTAGCACCTTCCCCTATTTATCCAACATAAAGACACAAACTGAGACTCATTCCAGTTAGTTGACCACTTTAAAACAACCTTTCACCAGTCCATGTAAAGAGAGGAGTCTCTTTTGTTGCTATGGCACTTTACTATGAGGAAAATTTTGTCATGGCACCAACAGCCACCCAGGTTGTGTTACTGTTGGCAGGTGTGAGTCCCTTTCCCTCGATGACAGCTTTTTTCACAACTGGTCTCGAGGGTTCACGCCCAGCCATGAGGGTATAAGTTTAAGGACGAGCAATTCCAGAAAAAACATAAGAGTTCTCTTTTTCTATCCCTGGGACAAACCTCCCCGTTGCTATAGAGAGAAAAATCTGGGAAAACAAAATTTGAAGTCCTTCCATAGGCAATTTCTTTCCTTCGAGCGGGGGAACGAGGTGGGCCCTTCTCGCTGGGCCTCGTTCACCTTAGTGTGAAGCAGTCCAGGAAAGAAGAAGAGAGGAACAAGGTTCAAAATCATCTTCATTTCTAGGAAATGAGGTTTACCTCATCTATTCATTGTAGCACAAACAGCTGGAAAGCTCTTTTTCNCTGTTTGTCTTTTAAAAAATGGCATTCACAAGGCGTTAACTATTTTTGAGTGGTTCAATAAAGCTGTCAATATTCAAATCAATAGATTGATTGGCTCTATTAAGTTTTGGAGGAAGTGACTGCAGCATTTAGCAACAGCATCACTTCCTTAGCTCCATTTCTTTCTAAAGAAACCTGAAAACAGGAGGAGGAGGGGTGGCCCCCTCGCTTATCAGCAGCAGCAAAATACAGAGCAGCAGTAACCTTGGGATAGACTGCTGGAATTCTCAAACTAGAACTTCAAGCTGGGGTTAACCCATGACACATAGTCAAGCATGTGTTTTTGCAAGAGATAGTCACCTCTGTCTATCCTCTGTTACAGACATTTAGACACTGAAAATTTAGCTGCAGTTGGGCCCTGAAATGTTATCTAGGTAGCTGTATGTGGCATGTTCTGATCCTCACTGAACTCTGCCTAGTGCCAGGTACTATGATTGCCAAAGTCTGTGACACATCGTTTTGTCAGGTAGATGCCTTAAACGTGAGCACAGGGCAGTGACTAGGTGGACAGTATGATATTTAGAAGACTGCTTCAGAGTCATGCTCTATCAGGAAGCCCATATATCTTATTTAGTAACTATCAATGTTTTGGGAAATTCCAAACCAGTCTCAATCCTTTTACTCTCAATGTACCTGTGCATTACCAGAAAACAAAAAGCAGTCTCTGTTTCATGACTCTGGTCTCATCAAGGCTATTCCTTCCAGATCTTTCTGGTGTTAGGCTCTCTGGAACAGCAAATCTGTTTCAGGATATGGCAGCAAGAAAGGGGCCCAATGGTGGCTTTCAGTGGTGGCTCTAAGGAGTTTTAGCTCATGGAGATCTCAACAGAAACTCTTGCAATTTGCGTTTCAGCATCCTTATGCGTGTATAAAGCAATGACAATGAAAAATAACAATATTGTGCACAATCTGAACACTACAGTTTATTCACTATCAAGATAATACTCACAAGATAAGGGTATTTAGCTGTTAAGTGTCAGGAAGAAATCCCAACAAACCAACCACAAAAGAGCTATTGTAACTTTCTCCTTTGCAACCTTATTAGTGATCAGCCCGAGTTACCTCATGCCGAGTCCCTTGACACTTAGCAAAAAGAAATGGTATGGATCCTGCAGAGACAAGAAGAATGTCCTCTCTTGCATAACCTCACAACACTGGAAATGCAGCAAGCTTGTAGCTCTTCTATTCTGGTTTGCAGTTCTTTCCATGTCTTGTTTGTGTGCACATTAAAACTCACTTGCCCATCCAAATTTTTAATACAAGGAGCTGGGGGACTGTTTCATCATCAAATGTAAAGTATCTGTACTCAGCTGCTGTCTTATTCCACACCTAAAAGCCATGTGGATGTCTTTCATTTTTAGCCTGTCTGTAGATATTTTGGAGAACTTTTCCACAACTTTCCATTTTCAGGAAGCTCTGAAACTTATCAGGCTTTAGTTTCCATTGCATTCTGAATGCAAACCTGGTTATTCAATTCACACTGCATGGTGAAAATAGATACATCACATGCAGTTCCATAGCATATCATTTGTGTTGTCAGTGGCAGGGTATTTGGATGTGAATTAGGCAGTTAGAGTAACTAATCATTAGATATGCTCGGTAGAAGACAAACATCCTGTGGTGAACTAGCCTGTGGAAGCCTCCATCATAAAAAGAACTTCTCTGTAATATGTCTTGATTTGGGCTGGTTCATGTAAAATGCTGGATGACTTGAGTGGAACAGGATAGGTTCAATGGCTTAATAGATCTCAATTCCTCAGATACTGCAGACTGATTCTTTAGCTCATGTGACAATTATATCTCAATTTGATCACAGGGGAATACATTTCCTCCTTTCTAAGAGGACATTACACTCTCTCCCTTCAGAGCAAGTCTACCTGCAAATCAATGTGAACAGATGTCAAGTTACAGAAACCCAGCCTGGCAATGGGTTTGCATTCAGATTCAACTGAGGGAAAGCAGCTTTGTAAAAATGCCAACTTTTCTAAGATTCACAGCCAAGAAAGGTACATTAAATGAATCTTGCACTTTCAAAAAGCTGACATCCCTTATTAAACCAGTCCCAAAAGAGCTCATGTCCTTTAACTAGAAGTATGTATTATCTAAGGTACATGATTTTCAATCTCAGTCTAGAGACTTATATGTGCAATATGTGCACAACCAATATAAACAGAAATTTTTTGTCTGACGTACTTTCTTATGTATTTTCCAACTGGTTATGAACTGCTCCTTCTTAGCAGATATGATACTTCACAAAGGACCTGGATTATGAATGGCTTGTTCTTTATACTGCAAGAAACACTACAAGCTGAGTTCTGATCATGCATCCAATGGTTTGTGTAAAAAAACTAGGGTGACATGCCTCTTTGATGTGTCAGACATATTTAATCTGTAGGCCTGATATTTTCACAGAACACAGACCTTAAATAAGTATCTTCAAAGGATCTGTGGGCTTCCAGCTGTTCTGGAGGGGTACTGCCTACCCAGAGATGCAAGAGAAGTGACACCAGGTCCAGGTAATTTGTCTTACATTGTGAGTTTGAGACCCATGACAAGAGAGAGAAGAAACTATGCTCCCCAAAGTTATGTCAGATTTCCATGTCAGTTGCCATGGAAATATTTTGGGACAATGCTCCATTTTGATGGCTGGTTTGGAAAAGGTAATAGCCTCTCACCTGCACTCCTGGTTCTGTTGGGACTCTTTATTCCCAGCAGGCAGGCCTGTCACTACTACTTCAGAAGAAGCTGTATTTTGAGGGCTATATTATGTAAAAAAGTGTAGAAGCCCACTTCTGTGTCTCTCATGCTCCTGCCTCTAATCTGCTAGTGGAAAGCAATGTGGCACTGGTTATCCCTGATGTATATTTTTCAGTCAGTAAACATTTGCATTCCATACCTTTATTTCCCACATTCCTGTAGAATTACAGGAACCTGTGCTTTCAAATAACTTACACAGAGTTTGAATTATGTAACTCACTAGGATGAGGATAAATCCCTGCACACTACCTTGAAAATGTTAGGTTTAAAGTGAACATTATAGTATCAAAGTATTGCACAGCCAAGGGTCTTTGAAGGTTAAATTGATGAAATAGGAAGAAATTAACAAAATTAAGCCTTATGCTTTCTTTGTTCTTGAATAGAACACCTTACATCAAGGTCTCTATTTGAATGCCCTCACAGCATACCAAAATAACAGTATTAGGAAAAAGCCTCATCAAGTTATATATTTTGTGGTTCATGGATTTTGCTGTGTTTCATTTCAGAAGAGCAGTTCAAGAAATGCTATCTAGTTTATGTTCTCCTTGGAAGAATTCCTAGTCCTAAACTTGTATTAATTTTCTTCCAGTGTCTAAATCATCCTCTGCGCATAGGCCTCCATTTATATAATTGGAAATCATTGCAGTTATTGTGTATCTCTATCTCTTCAACCTTCTACTGCACCCATAACCCATGACATCCTCTCTCTGCTCATGTTTGTCACTGCACTCTCCTGGAATGAGATGTGCTAGAGAGTGTATCACCATCTTAATTCCTAAGGGCTGCCTAAAAGAGGATATAAAGTCAGCTCAGATATGGCTGACAGCTAACAAGGTATTTTCCATCTCTTCAGGTGTTAACAGGTGTTGTTTGGAGAAGAACCTCCTATGGCCATGGTGAAGCACAGACAAATGGACTTGCCTGTAAACCAGGACTGTTTCACTAAGGGTGAGGTGATTCCATGGTGCAGCCCCAGTAAGCAATCAGTTATGGTGTCAACCTCATGGTGTGAACACTTATAACATTTGTTGCTTTTTCCTGAATATCCAGTCAAATTGACCTCAAAAATGGTAACGTTTCCTCAGGAAAAAAAATATGGCCTTAGAACAACATTAATTTAAAATATAGATCAATAGCTCATGAGGGGTTTTTTTTCTGTGAGAACTTATGATTTTTCCAAATTTTGTGGGGGCACATCTGTTAGTGTCCCCTCCATGTAGTGGATTTTGAGTCAGCAGGACTTAAACTGTCCCCTGTTGCCAAAAAACACATAGCTGCATGAGTGACGTGCTGAATCTGACCTTACAAGCCCAGCTGGCTTGTGGGCTCCTTGGAGGATATTTTTATTCTAACAATGATATTTTTTTTCTTTAAGCACATAAATCATTTCATGAAAAGTCCTCCATTTACACTGATGGTCATTATACCACTGTAAAATGTAGTGTTGTTAGCTTGGCCCCTTCACTGTTGTTATGTAGTGTTATGGCTCTTGAGTTGAAGATGGCTTGTCTCCTTTTGGCTTAGGGCACAAAGATTCATTTGGATGCGTATTTCTCCACAGACAGCAGTGTAGGCATGGGTTGTGCCTAAGGAAACTAGGCCAGTGGAATTACTAGTTTTAGTTGATTTCTGTTTTGATTGCCCTCTTCTTCAATTTCTGCCCTTATGGTTGTGAACCACCAGGTAGCAATCCAACCTACACCAGTTTTTATGATGGTGTTATAAGCACACAGTGCCTGTTTATTCCTCAGTGGTGAATAGTTCTCTGTTTAATAAAAAGTCCACACCACTGTTCTCAAGTCATTTACTATGAGTAAAACTCATTTCTCTTTATTATGTGGTATGCGTTTCTTACCTCTTCCATAACTCAGCAAGTAAAGCTCTGGAACTGGGCCATGGGAGCATTAATAGCATCCTTATTGCAGAGTTGGTGGTAGTGAGATCAGATCAGCAGAGACAGGGAATTACACTGTCTGCAGTGCCAGCCCTGCTGAGCTCACTGCAATGCCAGCAAGGCCATGGCACCAGTAAAGCCAAGGGAGCACAGGGGCTCCTCTGCACCAGTCTGGGTCCCAAAGGACCCAGCGCCTGAAATCTGCTCTCTGTGTGCTCCCTATGGCCCATGAAAAGGAAAATAAAGGCCTCACTTGATTTTTTTGTTAGAAATCCCAATGAGGCAAACTCTTTGAATATACACTATGTGAGGAAGATTTAAATGTTTGGGAAAGGTTGTATTCCAGCAGGCATCACTGGAAGGCTGCCAGAGGCAGCCTGGAGCCAGTGAGAAGAAAAGTGTTTATTGCGGTCAGTGTGGTAACATTGAGGGCAGCAGGGACAGGCCAAAAAGAGACTGAAACCAGAACAGCTGAATGCTGAAAGTACACAGAAATTATAATCTAATAATGAGCCTCCTAGAAGGCAGGTGTGAGGAGATGCCTGACCTGTGGAAAAGCTCAGGGAGCTAATATCAGGAGCCTGGCAGAGGCAGAACGGCAGCTCTGGCAAGGGGCAGTGATTTGTTGCCAACCTTCACGCTAGCAACAAGGGTGGGGGCAAAGGGCCCTATCCTCTGGAGCAGCTTAAAACCTCTGACCTCAGCATCTTCCCGACTCTGACTGAACCTGCATCTGACAGCAGGAAGAAATGTTCTTCTGTATTTTCCCTGCAAAAGTGCTTTACAGCTATTTTTCTGCTTCCTTGTAGTTGCCTTAGTTCCCTTCTTTTCTTTTTCTCCTTTTTTTTTTTTTCTCTTATTTTCCCCTTTGTAATGGAGGAAAAAAAGGTTAGATTAGAAAACTTCAATTAAGCCTTTAAAAAGACCATCTGCTGAATGCTGACTGGGGTTTCATGTAAACAAAATGCCTGTGCTGGTTACAAACAAATGATCTTATCTATTGTATTGTGTTACAAATTAAAATTAGATTAAGCCACCTACATGGTACCGCCGCTGAATCTTAAATTTCTTATGGAAACTGAATGTTTGCTGCAAGTATTCATTCGGCCTGATGAGAGCCTCATTATTTTTGTACCAGCAGTACACACTGGGTATAGCATAATCAAAGCCTGGGGGTACGTATTAATTATCCTTTTGAATAGTGATGAAATTTTAAAAAGATCTCCTTTAGGCTCACATCATCAGCAGATGAAACAAAGCTTTGCACAGCTTGTGAGCAGTGGCTCACATGTGTTTTTACATCTGTTCAGGATATTTCAATTTGAAGCGCAACAAGCCAAGTCTGGGATTAAAGACCTGGAGAAAGAGGGGGGAAAAATCTGCAACAATAGCCAGAACCCTCCCCTTCCTGTCTGCAGCAAGAGGGAGAGCGCCTTCTCGGTAATAAAACCTGGCTCCATTTTGCTTTTCCTTTTGGTGGCAGTGGTAATGTTATTTAGAAGAGGAGTTCAATGCCGTGAGCCAGTGCACGGCCTGTGGATGCTAGGGCTGATTTTACCTGTCACCTGTTCTTGTCACCACACTCATTTAGACTGCCAGTACAAGGGGTTCTCATGAGTTTACTGATACTTCCTTCTCTAGTGTGGATTACAGCCAGGTTAAAGTGAAGAAATGTTTACAACATATGTGCTCTCCTGGATTCCTGCAGATCTGTATTTGTGAGCTTGTGAAAAAACAGGGAAGTGGGAATGTCCCTTGTCAAGATGGTTATGTCGTCCTCTTCGAATGGTATGGGCACGCACCATAATGGCTTTGTTGGAATTTAAAAGGATACATTTGAAATACTTTTTAAAGCAATGTCAAACCTGCAAGCCACAAATTGCACAGGTTAAGTCCTACTGCTGTGATGAGTAAGAGCAAAAGTGGTCAGTCAGAATGGAGATGTATTACTTTCCAGTGGGAAAGGATTGCTGTGGTTTGGTGCTCAATCAAAGGACTGGATTCTCAGGCAGCCATAGAGCTACAATCCCTCTGAAGTCTGCATGAGCTCTGACTTGATAGACACTTAAAGATCAAGCTGATCATGTTTACAAGTCTGTACACATATTGCGATTTAGTGGGTCTTCGACTGTGTCTCTTGAGAGGGAGGCAATAGCCATTCAGCCAAATTAAAAAAAGAGAGGCACAGGTAGGACATGAGTGGAATCACTGCTGTTGACCAGACACGAACTTAGATCAGAGGCTTTTTAAAAGTTTATTCATTTTTACTTAACAGAGCTGGCTAAATTCTGCATTGACATATGCTATTTCCTAAAGACACATCTTGACGGTTGCCTAGAATGACATCCAGAGCTTAATTTTGTCAGTGGACTTGAGTGCAAGTGACATAAATAGCTAGAAAATAATCTGTAGTTTACAGGTTAGATATTTCAGTTTTTATGACAAATCAGAAATATTTTATGTAATTGTTTTAAAAGTACAAAGAGAAAACACCAAAGGTAAGCTATATAATTATATAATTTATTTAGATTCTTATTTCCTTGGCCATTTATGGTGTTTTTAAAGCAGAAGAAAATCTTGTCAAAGGATATCATTTATAATTCATTTAGTGGGTTGAGACTGGAAGAGTCATAGAAATATAGAATTATAGAATCTCCCTCTGTGGGCCATTTTGGGATACCATAAGCATGTCCCTTTTCCTGTATGCAGTAAAACAAGCAGGACTCAGGGAGGGATCCCAGACTTGCCAGAACCTCTGTTCCCTATGGATCAGTTGTGTAGGTGCCAGGGCATAACCACTTATTCAGGGAGAGAGCACAGTTCTGTTCACAAATCACTAGTGAAGGATGTGAGCCCTTTTCCACTGATGCTATGAAAGTGAGCTCTGTCTAAGTAGGGACTGGTGGGAGAAGGTCCTACACTAAGGAAAGAAAATTAATGCTGTAATTATTAAAAATTAATTATGCTAATGAGCTGAAGACTACACCCCAAGTTGTGTGGGTTTTGCAAACTAACAGCTGTTATGGTTCTTTCTCTGTGCTCAAGCCTACATGGCCTGTCATTTACTATTCCTTACAGAGTCCAGAGCATGGATCATAACAATATAAATATGGATATATGCTTAAAAACATGATTAAAAATAGTTACTGCTTATGGATGGTAGCCAATTTGCCAACATGAATAAAAGAAGTGCTATTTTTAAAAACGCAGCATGACATATAATGGACAAGCCTGTAAAATTCAAATAATGAAACTTTTTCAGAGTTAAAAATGACTGAATGTTAAAATCTACTTTCCTATAAAATAAAAAGTAACCAAAAGTTTTTGGGTTCTTTTGTATTTAAAAAAAATTTTTTTTAAGTGCTTGCAGGCTGAGGCTCTGCAGGCCAAGTTTCAGCCTAAAGTGAAATTAACAGCTGAGTGATAAACCCCTAAAAATAGGGGTTTTTACTGAAAGTGCTGACACAATTTTATCCATGGCAGTAAGAACGGCAGAGCTATAATTAAGAGTACATAGTGTACTTTGACTAACATAAATAGATGTCAAGATGGCCTTCAATACAGTTCTCCATGTTATTTTGACTCCAACAAAATGGGTGCAATTCCTTATTCCTGCATGGTGAGACAAGTTATCTAAAACTATAGGGTTCTTGGATTTTTCTACAAATAGCGGCCGAACACACTCATAAGTTGATGTCAAGGGGCACTAAGAGCTCCAGCTGTTGTAAAGGACAAGGATCTTATCTCGATGCAGCCCTATAAGACCAAGTTGCTTACTTTATCTGCTACGCTTCATTATGTGGATGATCAGTGTGTTTTCACTGAAACATCAAGGTAACGCAAATCAACTAGACCAGCCCTTTGATTCTGGGTGACTTTAAATTCCTAGATATCACTGTGGCTTCTTGCGTTTGCAGTGACTTTTGTTTACAATGATATTTCATTGAATAGGTGATATATAATGAAACTTTTTTGACAAAGCTTCTTCTTTCTGACTTTTTCCAACCCTTCTCTTCTAGGAAGAAACCCTGTTGCGACAAAACCCCACAACATATTTATATATTTAATGACATCTTTAGCTTTGTATCTGGTAAATCATTCTGTCAAGTTGGTTTTGCCTTCCACTTCTTTCTCCTGTTTCTCTCTTCTCCCCATTTCTCTCTTCTCCCTATGTATGTTGCTCTCCCTTTACCGTTCTTTGCCCTCCTTTCTCTCTCTCTAGGGCTCCTTTTCCTCTAGGGCTCCCATCTGCCTCTTTTGCTCCATACTTTGCGTCTGTATCTGGCTTTTTCTAGTGCAGCTTCATTCTGAGATTTTTACATATCCAACTCACTGAGACCAGTGAGTATTTTGACTCTTAGGTGCCAGACTCCTAACTTCTGTCTCTCCTTTCCTAAAGCACTTAGGTTTAAAACTAATACTTGAAAAAAAAATCTAAAGTCAAGCTCCTTATTTTGCAAACACTTCCACACATGTGTAACTTTGTGTGAGTCGCATCTGTTATGGCTTGAGTCTGAGAGGTTGGGACTGGGGCACATCTTTGCAAAATACTTGTGATTCAACTGGTTTATTTTGCAGACAAAGAGTCAAGGTTTCTCTGGCTCTTACATAACAATACCTTTTATAACTTGTGCAGTGTGCTGCCATCTTCAAAGGTGGGCTTTAAAAGTGAATTCTGTCTAAAAAGAGTATTCCTCCCCTAGAATGTGCTCTCAGCACAGGGAAACTCCTCACACCTCTGCTGGTGCAAACAGGAACAAATCCCTTGGTTTCTCTTCCAGGAGGTTTAACTGATTTTAATGTTGCTGCAGCTATTTAAGCAGGAGGAATGTTTCAGAGACAAATATGGGATACACATTGTTAACCATCAGGTGAGAAGAGATAGAAAACAGATAAAATAAAATAAAATAAAATAAAATAAAATAAAATAAAATATCTCATAGAAGAAACACAAAACATCCTTTTTGCAAATAAAATATTCTGTAGGAAGGACAAGAGAAGACTTGCATTTCTGAAAATCAGTGAAAACCAGAAACAAAACTCCAGAATTTTAGCCATATGAAGTTGAAGGATTTAAACAATTTTAATTCTGTTTTATATGTATTTAGTTTAGAAATCTGGAGAGGTTTTATGATATCGTAGGATATTAAAAAAATAATGAAATTAGGATATTAGAGAATTAATTATTTTAATTAATTTATATTGCTTATTTTTCACTTTTAAGCCAGTAGGGGGAAAAAAATTAAATGAAGATTAAATAAGAGATGCTCTTTTATGGCTTATGGTGCGATGAAAAGATGGAAATTATTTATATTTTTTGTGTTTCTTCTTCTTTTTTTTTTTTTTTTTTCTTGTGGGGTTTGGGTTTTTTTTTTT
>VYXC01010856.1:246029-375518 GCA_013397175.1 Platysteira castanea
AAGCCATTGTAGCAAGATTCCAGTGCAATAACAGAGAACAGTACTTTATCTGATGCTATCTGTTATGGAGGTTTAACAACAATAGGAAAAGGTGCTACCCCCAGGCTTTCCCTGAGCCAGTGTGTGCCTCTTTTCACTCATCTTGCAGAAGGCTTGAAAGCAGGAACATTCCCAAGAGGTCAAGTGTTGGGCTATTGAGACTATAAAGATCTTGTGATTTCTCAGAAGGCCTTCTCCAGGCCATGCACCACAAGCAAAGGAGAAAAATGAAGACACAAAGACTCTGCAGTGTAGAAACATGCTGGTGGGATGGAATCGAGTTGGTAAGGAATTGCCTAGAAGAAAGGGGTGCTTATTTTCAGATACCTAAGAGATGTTACCATGGCTGCCCAGCTGAGAGTTTTGTAGCAGGGCTATACAAGATTACTTCAATATTTATAAATGCTTTGGAAGGAATGTATTGTTTCTTTTGCAAGGTTTCCAATGAAGATAGTGAAAATTGTTATTCAGTCTGGGAAAACAGAGAGAATAGTGTTTAGATGCTCTGGTAGGTTAATTATTTACAGGAGAAAAAAAAAAACCCACCGTGTGGGAAAACCCTGCCTTTTCCTTGTTGGCTTTGGACTACATTTGTTTGCACTTTCAGTTTGTTACTTTTATTCTCATGTTAATAATATATATCTATGGAAGGATATATTTTATCCCAATGTCTGCTTTCTTAGTATTTGATTCTAAAAGCTACACTTTATGTGGGAAGAAGTGGTAAGTGCTTTTTCCAGATCTTAGGAGAAAATGAGACCCCTTTTGGCCATCTAAAAATTTGAAAATACATGCTTTCACCATGATGAAAGAAATGCAAGTGCATGTGGAACAGAGATATTGCACTGATTAATTAAATTATTTTATTTCTGGTCAGCATAATTATTTGCTGGAGGCAGACAGAATTAGGGGTAACTGTTGACCAAAGGTCTGTATTAAGATCTGAATTTCCTAAGTGTTTCTGTTATGTGACATCTGACAGGGAATAGAGTAGAGTTAGTCTATTATGTGGACAAGCTCTTTCCTGATAAGCAGGGCCTCTTTTAAAGATTAAGCATGTGTCAATACACTATTCAAAGCATATAGGCAGTCCTATCTGCTGGGAGAAGAGACCTTTGGAAATGCTTTTGTATCATCTCTGATGTTTGAGCACACTTTAGGAAAAGAGCCTCCAAAAGTTATAAAATTATGGGTTCATTAGCCATACTAACTGTCAACAAAGGGTAAGTGATTTGTTTAAACAATCAAACACTACACTAATTAGCATTATAATACAACATTCAGGAAGTCTTCAAGTCCTATAAATATGTGTAAGACATGGGAAATTGGTCTTTTGGGGCTGATTCGATAATAGAGCAGTCCAGATAATTAAGTTTGTGCAGTAAATGAAATACAATATAAAGGAATTGGATTGTAACATGTAGTATTCAATGGTGTAGATTGGTGTCTGCTTGAAGGGCTATTGATAACCCAGCATGACATGCAGGAAATCTCAGAAGTAAAATTTAAAGATAGAAAGTTCAGGTAAGACAACATCACATTTTCCCTTAAAAAAATGAAGAAAGGATGAAACCAAAGTTTCAGTATGAAAAAGATGTTACCTAGATCCACTTTCCCATTGGAAAAACTGAAAAGAAAAAAAATCAAAAGAAATTGGTAATGCTATGTGCAAGCAGTAAAAAAATTTAGCAAACATATTTATCTTCAATTGCTCTTTTAAGAACGAAAATAGTGTGCTGTTTTATACAGATGAAACAAGCATAGAAACATCTGTATTCATATAATATTTATAATATTTATTTATGGTATATAATTTATTATATATTATTTACGTAATTTAAAATATTTATTGATAGTAGAAAAAATAAAACATTTATTGCTAATATTTCTCATATTTGCTCACTCAAACAATGAAGAAAAATACAATATAAGGAGAATACAGGATGGTCATAAGAGTGAAAAAAATCCCAATTCACTTGAAATAATGCACTTTATTTCCTATGAATTATGTTGCTCGAAATATAGAGGGAGTTCAACCCAACTGGACTTCATATTTTGCATTACACTCCACTGCTCCATAGGATGGTTAGGTTCATATTTTATATCCACAAAAAATAGGATTCTCAAAGGATAAAGTAAAATTTCCAACTCACGGCACACGGGACAGAAATGAAGAACAAATTAAATAATATAGTTTTTATTGCTACAACAAATATTGTTTACATTTATTCCTATGTAAATTTTAGCTTTCATTGTCCCATTGAAATATTTGGCAGAAATTGTTTGACCCTGGTGGAAACAATCCTCTCAGGAGTTACGTGATCAGGTTTACAGGGCAGAGAACTAAATTTCTTCATTAAGATTTTGATAAGGATCTTTGTGATTTTTTCCAAGCTGCTTCATTTTGATCTCAATGGAGCTGAGCAGCACAGTTACTCAAGCAAAAGGTACCAGGGTAAAATTTAAAGATCCTTGAAGACGGCTAAACAGAGCTGACACAGGAGCTGCTGAAATGCTCGATGGGAGCAGGATTGTAGGCATGAAAGAGATCTAAGGGAGGAAGTTCTTAGAGAGTTTCCTTCCTCATATTTATGTCCCAAGAGTTTTGCTCATTATTCGATTCTCAGAGGCAATCTAATCATTGTTGGCATCACTTAGCACTTCTGGGTTCAGTTCCCCAGTCTGCCACTTGCACTTAGAGTAATTTTCTCTGGTCTCCTAGTTTATTTATTTTAAATAGAACCTGTTTTGTTATTTATTCTGTTCACTTGAATTGAGTAACATAAATTTATTTAAAACATTTACATAAAAAATAGACATTATATATGTAGGAAGCTACCTATTTGATTTTATGTAAAATAGCATAATATATTCTTCTCAATATATTATCAACTTATAAAGTACATAGACAACTGAGAATAAAATTGCACACATATTTATGTAAACAGATGTATGTGTCTAGATTATTTGAAATTAAATCTGTACTTGTGAACAGACAAAAAAGTCACTTCTGACGTTATGGTTAAAGTAATTTAATTTCACATCTTTCTTCCTCACTGATTTGTATTTTTTAAATTGTCTAATTTTTCTCTAAGTAAAGACTTTAAGTGAGGAAATGTCTTTGCCAGTCTCCAAATTAGAGGTCAATTTCCTTCTCAACATGTTTGATTAAAAGAACCATTGGCCTTCTACTCACCTCCATTGGAGTAAAATGTATTTGTCCCAGATGTGTATATAAATGTATTATGCATTTAATATTTCTCATCAGGCAACTTAAGATTTTAAGAACATGATTTTTAAAGTGTCTCTCACCAGATGTTCTTTGTGCTCATTCTTACATTTCTCTGACCATCCCTAAACATTTTACTTTACCCGTTTCCTTGAGAATTCCATTCACAGGAAACTTCAAAAGCTTTGTACCAGTCCTCCTGTTGTATAGGATGCAAGGGGACCCGTCATCTCAGCCAGCATCCCTGTCATGAGCCATTTATTGCAACAAAAGGTGCTGTGTTCATGACATGGCTCATCATCAGTCAGTCCTGGTATAGAAGATGTCAGATCCACTGCTGGAGAACAAGGATAACTTGGACTTTGTTTTTTGAAATGGAAAGATGTCAGGGGCTGCAAACAAAGTAATCTGTAAATTGGTTGACAATTTTCTACTTTTTTTCTCAGTAAATCCCTGCTCTGATCCTCTCCTTTCCCCCTCCTAATTTTGCATTTGAAAGGCGAACTAATTTTATCCAATATGGACCTTTTAGTTTACCCATACATTTTAAATTTAAAGGAATTTTATGCATTTAAATTCCTGTTCTGGTGTGTAATGCTTTTTTTCATGATGCTGTAATTGAAAGGGCTGAGAAATCACTACTACAGAAATTGGAAATATTTTTATAGAAGTCTGTGGTAAACGATAAGTCTACCTGACACTTGTCATATATCTTTTAAAGTTTTGGCCTAACTTTTGACAACTTCAGCACTAATGTTGGCAAGAACACAGCTGCATGTTCTAATAGGAGAACATCAGTTTTAATCTTTAGTTTGGGTGGGAATAATTGTACATGCTATTCAAATGCTTTCTCATTTCTTTTTCTTCATGGGTTTTTTGTACTGGTTATTGGTGTGTGAGTTTATTGTTTTACCCTTTATTAGCACTATTTCTGATTTTTTTCCCCTTAAATATACTACTAAGCAAAATTGAGACATCTGTCACTGAGAATTTAGGCATGATATATAGCTCTTTGCATTTAACTTTGGGGGGATTGTATTCTGGAGAGAAATATGTGAAGTACAATAAGACCCCATATTTACAGTAACCATTTTTGAGGTAGGAAAATAAGCCACCATCTTGCAAGCATGTGTGTGATTCATTTAACTGCAAGTAGGGTTTACTTTCATTTACTTTAAACACATGCTTAAAATTAAGCATGATCATAAGTGTTGAAGAATCAGCACCTCCACAGATAAAAGGGAAAGTGAGACATGTAAGTTATTTGCATTCAGCTAAAGCATTCAATATGGAGTCTCATGAAAATTGGACTAAAAAATTAATTCAGTTTGGTTTGAATATACATGCTCTTCTGTGGTTTGAAGAGTGTTCAAAGGAGCTTGGTAAACAGTTAAGTAGCAAGTATCAAACTAGGTTAAAGTGTCTAGTGAGATACCACAGGGATCTCTATTAGGTTTTATTTATTTAAGTGTCTTTAAAAACCATAAGAGGGATTCATTTAGTGAGGCATATAAAATGAACATTAATGACCACAGATTAATTAAATTTACAGTTAATGCTAAATTGGAAAGAAGGTGAAAACAATAAAGGAAAAATAAAGAGAGAGAGGATCTTATGGACAGGACAAAATAACCTGAGGATCAATCTAAGAAAACTGACACAAGTGGGGAAAAATATCGTAATGCCAAAGGCAGATATTCCATGGGAGGAAGAAAAAAATGCTGCAGAGAGACTTAAGAATGACAGTGAATTGCACAAGGCTCCACATTACTTCTTCTTAGTATATCTGTACTGGGAAAGTATTATGCCATTGGGCTGTTTTGGGCACTGCCCTAGGATATCTCGTTCCTATATTGAAGTTTTTTTATTGAAATAAATTGATTGGTTCATTTAATGGATTACAAGATAAAAAAGCACTGTCTCAGAATGCTGGAAGAAACAAAAATTAGATATGCAAGTAGTTACCTTGAGACCACCTAAAGACAGAATGGATTTTATTTTGGATAGGAGAAAATATGTTATCTATAGGTTAAAAGGATGAAAGTAGAAGAAAATCTGATATGGATTCCCTTTTAGGGTGGAAATATGTGTGTTTGGGTGGGGTGAGGGACTATGAGGAATGATTCTACCTGACTGAGAGTCTTATCTTTCCAAAAAAAAGCCCTAAAAGTTTATATTCATCAACAATTTCCTTGACAGAGGACAAACCCTTGCACAGAGGACAAACTCTTGTAACAAGCCATACGTTTTTTGACTCTGACTTCCATGTTTCTATGACACAAATCATTGCGAAACATAAAATACCAGTGAGGAATCTAGGTGTCAGGTTTATGTGGTTCTACAGTCTGCTAGGAGACAGGATATTTTAAATTGCATTAATTTTTCTTTGCTAGTCAACCATGTGTTCTATGGCACTTGTAGCTTTAGCACTGGCTGGGAATACACAGAGGTGATCCTTGCAATCTTTGAAAGCTCTTTGAAAGTTTGTTTTCCTTATTATGTAGCTTTGGGGCACAAGACACTGAACATTTCAACATGAAAGTTAAAAGGGGAACTCATTTGTTATTTTCTGCATCTCACTGATGTCCATTCCTACCAAAGGCCGCTCTGATTTATCATCCTAAAGCTACAGAATGGCTGTAGTTGATGTTCTGTCAAAGCTGCAAAGAGAATAGCTTACAGCTGTGCATGGATTGCATTGAAAAAATCCAACATCCTATGATTTTACTTGTTCCTTTCTAGAAGCAGTTTAGTATCCTGGGTTTTGTATCAAAAAATTATGGTTTTTTTGTCTCAAACATAATGTGTGCAAAGGAGTATTTAGAATTAATGGTTTATACTAGACAGTTAAACCATAACTTATGAGCTGAAATGCACCTAATGTTATCTATTAGCTCTGTGTTTACTACCTAACACCCTTACTTTCTTTCTCCATTTGCTTCTCAGATTTGTGACTCTCAACATGGTGTCCTTTGTCCAAAGTAAGGGTGCATAGCACTTGACATCAGGTTCCAAAATGAGGCATTAGTCACATAAAGTAAATTGAAAAATGATTGAAAATGCTAATGGAGATGCCTGCAGCTGTGAGGATGTCACAACTTTTTCTTGCTGAAGGCTCCGAGGAAACCAAAGCAGTGTCCAGGCTAAGAACTACAGTTTAGCTGGGCTCTATATCACAGCAAAATCTGAGGATTCAGAGGGCAGTCTTCCTTTGCCAAGGCCTCTGAAGCTGCCAAGAGAGCCTGTGTTCTAAAACCACACCTAAAACATTTCGACAGAAGTCCTTGCATATAGAAAAAACTCAGGACAGATCACAGAGGGACCACAGCAAGACCATGTACTCATTGTAGTAGGAATGCCCTTTTTATGTATTTTATCCAATGACAGTTTCAGATAAAACAGATAAATACTTCTTTATATCAAGCAATCATTGAACAAAAAGGAATGGCTTTTGATATTCTGACTGGAGTCTGAGATTTCCTATTTCTTCTCTCTCTCTCTCTCTTAATCTCTCTTTCCCCCCCTCCCATTTCCCTTCAGCCAATTCCATCTTATCTATGAGTTAGCTCCAGCACACTGGGTGTTTGAATCCACACTGAAAGACAACCAATTCTGCGTGCATTTGATTAAGTGCTTTTTGTCCAATTTATCTTCAAGATTTCTTTCTGGGAGCTGAATAAACTTGCAAATCTTGGTGGTTGTGTTTCAAGGTGTCTATTTTGAATGTATGTGTTCCTACAGGGAACCAAATAGCATCCCTCAGAGAAACAGTGGTAAGGATATGTTGTGAGCAGGCTGATACTGAGTGCAAATATATATCTTCACCTAGATAAAACTGTGAAAAACATAACAAAAATCTTATGTTTACATTATGTGAGCACAAAACTCAAGTATTGTCTTGGAAACATCATGATTAGAAGGATAATAGCCAGTTGTAGTCACACAACTTAGTGAGTCATTAAAATTGAAATGAAAAGCAAACAACCCGAATTAGCCAAAAATATGACTATAGCTACTGCTTTAAGTTTCAAGGTTTTAAACTCCTTTTGCTTCTGATATTTATGATAAATGACAAAAAAATTAATTCCTGCTTTTTCCTCATTATACTTTCCTTTCTGTCTCTAGGATGTCCCTCAAGGTATAGTCTGTAGCTTACAGATATTTGTTCTTTCTATTATGAACATTGGTCTTGACTTTGGCAGGAGAGAGAGATTCTCCTATAGTAAAGTACAATAAAGTAATCCAGGGCAAGAACAGACTGTCCTTAATAGGCTGATTAAGACCAGTATCTCATTTTTGCTACACATATCAAGGTCTTATCTAATGCAGAAATTTGGACTGCTTTAATGAAATCAAGATAAAATGTCTCCATCTTAGGGTAACAGTCCACTACGGCACTTGTACCAGTTTAACTATTTCAGAAGGAAACCAAACACCTACAGCCCTGTCTGTACTGATGTGAATGCAGACCAGGCCTATAAAAACTGTTCTATGTTCATACCAGGAAAAAATTCAGTGGGCTTTGACAAATATGCAAGAAAGATAAATAAAAAATTATTTCCTAATAATTAAAAAGAATTGCTGAAGCACGCTTTTTAATTTAAAAGAGTAGCATTCTAAATAATTCCTGTTAGTCATATAAAAAGGCTGGTTGGAGTTTCCCATAGCTGTGATTCTGCTTTAAGCTCATCTTCTCTTTCACTCGAAGGAGTGAAGAACCTTGGGCTGCAAGTGGTTTTACACTCTGCTATGAACAGCTTGTTCTGTTGAGACCTCGTAATTAAAGAGTATGTTGGGAGCCCCAGAAAAGAGAACCTGTAGGCGCAGGACACAAACTGTCAGCACAGATGGTACGAAATGTCAGTGCCAGCAGGAGCAGGACCCAGGAGGAGCAGGATGTTGCATTGCACACAGACATTGCATCCGAGGATGTGGTGCAGGTGTAACTGAAGTGGCTTTAACTTCCTACTGCCCCAACAGTGCCATACCTGTGTTCACATGGGATTCATCAGCTGAGGTTATAAAAATACTGTGGAAAGCATGGCATCTATGCTCAGCTCCTTACCTTCACAATAGGACAGCTGATAATGGAATAACCTGGTTAAATGTAACTTATATATCAAAGTCACTGCATTGGATTTTGGTGTTCTTGTATTTGGATTTCAGATTAAGAGAAGGGACCTTCTGCAAGCAGTGGGCTGCCAACAGCTTTGTTTTTGGTTGCTGGTTGTGGGGCTCCAGAGTAAGTCCAGTACCCTGATTTTTTAACAAGAACACACTCATACTTCCTTCTGGAGAAATGTGTGCCATAACAAACCAGATTTTGCCATGTTTCTTTTGTGGGATTCACCATAAATTCTTCTTTCAGGAGCTAAAAATGTAAAGTTAATGGCATTTAACTGAAATGAGGAGCCAGAGAAAGCTGCCTATTTCACCTAGGATGCACTGTGGACATAGCTGATTAGGTGGATCCCCTTCACTTTCGCATTATCTTTTATTCTCTGTGATTGCATAGACAAACAGAATTATCAGTACCTACTCAATTTCTAGTTGTCCCAGAGTCCTCTCTCAAAAGAGTAAAGTAGATGTCACAACAATTTCATCACAGCTTCCTTATCAGTGTGTTTCTGCTGGCTAAGAAGGAGGGTCCACGTTTCCCACCTTCTCCTCCTTCCTCCTATCCATCCAAAGCACAGAAACGCACACCTGAAAAGTCCCTGGGGGAATGATAGCACACAGAAGTGGTGCATGGCTCTCTCACAGAGCTACTGAATTTTGAATGAAATGTGTCTCTAAAATGACGATTTAGTACAAACTTCAGGAGAAACCCCAAGTGCACAAACAGAACTAGGTATAAACTTGAGTCTGCCATTTAGATTTTAATTGAAGCTTCATATTGAAAAAGGTTGGGGGGAAAAAAGAGTGTAAAGGAACATTTCACAGCTCAAATTAAACCATTGTTTTTCAAAGGAAATGTAACTTGAAATAATAATGTATTTCTTACTAAGTGGAAGCAAGTGTTATGCAAACAAAGAGTCATGTGTGAAAGTAATTCTTATCTTGCTGCCTGGAATAGCTGGGGAATAAAATAAAATAAAATAAATCCAGGTCAGCTCTGGATAGAAAAGTGGAACTCAAATGTCTGGAGCACAGGGAGCAGGGAGTGAAAATGCTGTAAATCAGGGGAAGTCAATTGACTGCAGTAGGAAACATGCTCTCTTTGTGCACACCTGTAGGTCAGGACCAGCAAAAAAACTATTAAAAGCAATATCCCTACTTAATTTTTAAGGATTGTTTACAGATCAAAGTGCACTCATTATAAATATGGATGTCATGTTTAAATAGTCCCTGCTTTACTGCCTTAGAAAGTACTCTTAAAATATTTCCTTTTTACTGTGAAATAAAACATTCTTTTCACCACCAGTCCTTCCGTACTCTAAATATTGCTCCTACTAGAAAATTATAGGTATATAAAAGAACATATTTAAAAGGTTTTCACTGTAGTTTGTATCATCTCAAGTGGACATCAGAAAAAGTTCAAGCTACATCATCCATAGGACTCAGAAGAAGTTCTGGTTGTTTAGGAGAGCTACTGAGCTTGATACAATAAGGGGGTAATACTGTACTCTGTAGATGGTCTCACAGATTTAACAAGAGTTTATATGGCAAGAGCTACAGAATGCTATGAGTAAGAAAAATACCAGTAAATCACAAATGCATTTTCCCTGTGCTTGAGGTCAGTGTCCCCATTTTATTGAAACCAGGGTAGATGCCTGCTCTCTCCTCCTGCCCTTAACCCCCTACTGTGTTCTCAACCATCCTTTCCGTAAATTCCTGCCTTCTCCCTCCAATGCAGGCTGTACAGCTTTTTTTTTTCATTTAAATGCAAAGCTCACATGCAAAGGCACTCTTGAGCCATAAATCAATAGAGATTGGAGAATGTGTTTCACAAAAGTATTGTGATTAATTTTGTCTTTTTTTAGGTTCCTTTAGAAGATATTGGAATGGACCTTTGATCTGACATACTATGACAGTCTTAGTTTCATGTGGTTTTCCTCATCTCTACAGCCTACCTGTATCACCAGTGTTTCACTTCTAAAGAACTTAATTCTGAGACACAAAAACCAGTGGCTGAAAAGCAAGAGCAAAATTATTGCTACCCTGTTTTTTTCAGATAGTCTCTCTTCTCCAGAAAATGTACTTCAGAGAAAATGGTCTTTCTGGTGTGTTTTGAAGGTGGATGCATTCAGGTCAGGATGAACTAAGGCAGGAATCAGAATCCTCCTTTTGTGACATCACTCTGCCTTCTGCCAGTTGGTGTAGTGTGGGATTGTAGCTCAAGTGTCATAGCTTGAAAGAGGTAATTAGGACTTCTTATTGCTTTCCCAATTTCCAGGTAAACAAATGTTGAACTTTTGATGGGCCATCAGAATGCAACTGCAGGTATTCTCTAGCACAAGTCTACATCAGGAAAATTGTGACTGGAGTCAATGCAACCATGCGTGTGTAAAGACAACATGACACAAAAAGAGGAGACTGACCTACAAGTTGTTTCTACCAGCATAAATAATACCGTTTTGTCATCTCTAATTGGAACTCAGTCTTGTACTTTGTGCATTGTGTTCATATTACTTTCTCTATAGAGCAATGAGTGTAGTAATATATTCCTTGTAACTTGTAAAAATCATGGTTTTTTTTTTTTTTTTAATTTAACCAAGAGTTTATTCAAACTTAGAAAGCAAATATTTATGTATGACTAAGTCTATAAATAACAATCAGCTCAGGTTATTGCCATTTTAGAAATAAAGGAGAAAATGGAAATGCTTTCATGTAATAATTAAAATGCAAGGGAAATCAACATCCTTTAGTCTTATAAAATAGCTTGGGGAAAAAGACACTAGGAAAGAAGTGGTCCTTATTCTTATCTCAGGTTTAACCCCAGACGGACAAAGTGTCTTTAGTTCGTATCAGTTTTGGTTTATGTTGCTAGAGGTGGACTCAATGTCTCACAGAGTCTGCCCCTCACTCCTGCTTGGAGTTTCTTTCATCCTCCTGGATAGCCAGCTTGCGTGTTCTAAAAGCTATTTTTATTCCCAGCCAGGTGTTATGAGGCCAAACAGATATAGACATATTGCTACAGTGCTGCTCCAGCTGACCAGACCAAACCCAGACCTGCACCTTCTCCCTCCTTCAGTATGATATAGAAACAGGCCCACTGCTGACTGGCCAGTGTTCCCCAAGGTAGAAAAATGTCCTTATAAACTGAGTCCTGGCCCTGAGCCATCTGTTGACTAGTTTGGCACAAAACTATTCCAAATCTCTTTCCTTTATTCTTCCTACCTCAAGGATCTGAATTATTAGATTCCAACCTCCTTTCCAAAACCAGCTTTTTTAACAATACTGGCACTGTTTCTACTAGTGACATCCCCTTCCTAAAAAATGAACTTCTTCCTGTAAATTATTCTGAAGGATTTTGTAATACTAATCTGGCATAGCTCCACCAAACATCACTCTTTGAAGCCTTTGCTAAGAACTGCTTGTCTCATTATTTTCCTCTTTTTCTTTTCATGCCAGTGGTTGGGCCTTTTGTGTGTTATCCTTCATTTCAACTGAGATGATGTTTTAAAAAGGATCTGCTAGAAATAGTCTTTCTGAACTCTCTCCTTCTAGGAAGGAGGAAAAATCATTTTTATAATAATTTCTACAAAGTATATTATATTTTAATTATACTCACCGTAAATTAAAATAACCATCATTAAAATTAACACTGTAATTAAATTGAGTTAAAAGACTTTAAAGCTAAAGGCTAGCTTCTGCATTTAGTTATATGAATGCAGAGCCATGTAACATAACTTCACTGACAGGACTGGTGCTGAGCTCACTAGTATCCACTGAAAATCAGAGGAGGGGAGGTGGAGAGCCCTTAACATGAGAAGCTGGTCAAGAAAAAGACAGCTATCAGCTTGATCTGTACATTATGAATTATTTCTTTAACATTGTCCAGTGAAATATATTCTTATCTGAAGCTAAGTTCTGAATATTGACAAATTGAGAACTTGACAATTTCCGGATGGTTGATGCAAACTGCAGACACAGGAAAACTGTAGAATGCATGGTGCAATGTGAATCTTCATGGACAGATGGACAAGGTTTTCCATTTCAGATTCTAGATGCCTGATACATTTTTGACCAAGTCTCTGTGGTGTATTAAATTTTTAACTGTCCTTGTTACTCTGTAGCTGCTTCCTTTCCTGTATCAGTTAGGAACATCCAACCTGGAAATTAGTTACAGTGTTTAACTGTTCTGATAAGTGATCATCAGAACTCCTCCTCTATCTCCCATGCAGTCCTTAAGTCAAACCTGGTTATTTTCGTAACAGATGTATTTTAAGTTAACCACCCACATCACTGGATTTGATGCAGCAAAAGAGTGTGTCTTATGTTGTGGTCAGGTAAGAGGCTCATGCCACTCCTCTTTGGATTTAGGTATCCATGAATCAAACCTGGGCCTTTGTTTTATTTCCAGAGGGACTAAGTTAAACAATCAGAGACAGTCCTCGAACAAACAAAGCTGGCTGCCTTGCACTAGTGGAAATCAATTAATTTAAAATGTGTTTTGACACCTAAGGTCAACCTAGAGAAAGAAAGCTTCCCTTCATTGGTAAGCTCCCCCTCGCCTGCTTTAAAATATATATACACACAGATGAAGTTTCCCTTTTTAACAATACACTATTTAGTAAATGCTGGGCTTCAGCTCCTCACCTTAACAGCTAAATCACTAATTATGACCTTTTTAGTGTTGTTATTAAGTAGTTTCCTCCTTCCCCTTCAAATTCTTTTCCTTCTTAACCGTGAACCTTCTGTGTCAGTGGCTCATAGACTGGAGCAGTTGCAATGTGCAAGTAGCATCCACAGATCAAAAGTAAAAAAATAAGTTTACTGAAGAGGGAAATGCAGCAAAAACAAGAAGAGGCAGGACAGGGACAGGCACGTCAATAAGTCCTCTTTCTTTGTCCCTATTATGAACTGGAATTGTTTGGGGGTGCCTCTGTAGACACATTCATCAGGATTCACAGAAAAGTAGGATTTTAAATCCTATAAGTCTCTGCCTTGTTAGGGAAGATGGGAAGGCTGCAGACATCTGTCCAGCCAGCAAGCACCCAAAGCAAGCATGATGGGCTGCCACAGGCATCTGCTCCCATTCCTGACTCTTATGTGGCCTGGACACTACCTGGGGACTCCTGTGCAGCGGGAAGGCTCCGCATCTGAGGAGAATCCATTGTGACCCTCCTGCAGACTGCCCTGAACACAGTTCACAGAAAAAAGGAGCAACTTTTCCCTTTAAATAAAAGAAGCCCTCCCTTTACATCTGTCCAGGCATTGCTCCCAGAGGGGATGGAAAGGCAAACGGATTCTGCTCCTGGAAGGGATGACAGCTGCATTACCAAACCCACTGGCTCAACTACAGACGCATCAGGTTTGTGTATAATTGCATTTGTCCAGTGTGAGTAAAGATGCTGGTGTGTTTGGTGTGAGAGCTGAGGCCACGTTTGCCCTTGGTTCCATGTTAGCTGAGGCCAGACACTGTCTGGCCACTTCCCAGGCTGCCATTCACACTGGGGATGCTTCCCCTTTTCTGCTGAATTTTCAATTCATTTGGTGAGGGACCTACTATTAGATTAGTGCAATGTGATCAGCAGAGGTGAGCGACAATCTTTTCATAGCTACCTGTGGCATTAAAGTTGAGATACCATTCTTCTTCATTGAGTTAATTTAAAACTTTATTCTTTCCTTTCTTTTCTCTCCTTCTGAGAGGCTGTGAGCACCTCAAGAGAAATGAAACAGAGATCTGCTGCCACCTTCTGATCACTTGGAAATCCTTTCATGTCCCCAACACAGAAAACAGCGCTGTGGAACTGAAGTGGCTACATTTCACTGAATGGTGAAAATGTCCTTCTGTCATCTGCAGCCAGATATTATATTACTGGTTTTCATGAATACACTAAAAACTTTGAAATGAATACAATATTGAAGGAAATATTTAGTAAAGGGGTCTCACTCTTATGCATATAGTATAGTAAACAATCTCATGCCCAGCTCTCGTGTAGGCACACAAGGTTTCCAGTGAGCTCAGTCAGTGTTAGAGGTGGAAATATCTTTCTGTGACATGCCCAAAACTGGAAACAGACACAGAATTCACCTTACTGTGAACAATCACAAGAACTTTAAACCAGTCACTACTTTAATTTGTTAAGAACCTCTTAGGTTTATAGTTTGGAATATTTGACATGGCAGGGATAGAAAAGGACACATGCACACAGCCTATTCCTATTGATGGAGTCTTTAAAACTCTCAGGGGAGTTATCCCTTGGCTGCTCTGTAATCACTTATTTCAAACCTTGAATTAGTCTGGTATGTAAATAAAAATAATAGCTAAATATAATAGAAAGTGGCCACATACGCATGTGTACACCATATTCATATGTCAGAATATTTTCCTGGGTCTTCAGCACCAACTCCCTGAACTTTAGCACTTGAAACAAAGGCTCTTTTGTCTATAAGTAAAGTAGCAGGCTGAACAGTAATTTGCCCAGCCACAAGAAAGGCAGTATTAAACATTCACCTCTTAGAGGCATCAATATTGCTAATGATTTCAAACCCCTGACTCAGGCCTCCTGAAACCATTAGACAGGCCTTACAACCATCAGCGCTTAAGACAACAATAAAAACATACAGAGCTTTTTTAAATTTTATTTTATTTATTCATCTGGTTTTTGAATCTTTACAATCCTGTGTTTTAAATTTTCGTCAATTATCTTGGCAGATAAATTTTAGGAGAAACTCAGCTTCTCGTGCTGCAAGAACTAGGGCTTGAAAGGGGGAAAAAGCCACACGCGCACACACACACACACAAAGAAAATTCAATGAAGATGTTAAATATTGAATGGCTATGAAATCAGAAAACTCAGCAGTATGAGCATAAACTTTTTGTAGCCCACAAAAGTGTGCAGAATATCAGAGCCTGGTTAGGCTGACATTTTGTCATGGGTACTGCCCCATGATGGGGGCAAGGGCAGCCGTGATTCAGGCTGACTGCTTAGGCTCACATGAGGTTTGCCATCCTGCCATCCTGGAAGTCCAAGCACCTCCTGGCTCCAGCCCTGCCCCTTGCCCAAAGGCAGAGGTAGCTGGATTGTATTCTGTGCCTGATCCAGTCATGGGGAAAAACATGCTTGAAGAGCTAAGTCCTTCTGCATGCAATCAGCAGCTTAAACCACAGAGATAAAATTATATGTATCTGACAGGCAACATCAAGAAAACTGAACATCAAAACTGAACATGTTCAGCGAGTTAGGGAGAGGGACTGGCGACTCTCAGTTTTTGTTGCAGGGCTTCACAGAGGCTGATATTAAGAAAACGCTCAGCAGCCACTCTTAGAAAATCAAAAACTGTGATGATCCCTAAAAGCAAAGCTCTGACATTATTAGTCTCTTCTGAAAATCTCAGCAGGAGTTTTAATCAGGGTCAGCCTTGAAACAAAGAGACAAGTACCAATTTCCTACAGCCTGTAAAATTCTGAAGATGGTAAAGTAAACATTGCTTTACAGGGTTACAGAGTCAATTTCCTATCACTTTTCACTAGGACTGTTGTAGGGAAACATTTGGGTAACCACACGTTGTGCTAAAAAAATCCTAAACGCTAGCAGTATTTCCTTTTTAGGAAAAGAGAGTTGTGAATGATTTAAAGCCTGATTTGGTAAACTGGGCCCTCTTTTACTCTGAAAAGGAATGGGGGAGAAGGGGGAGAGTGCCAAAACTATATTGTGCATTACCAGATTTCCAGTATTCTGCATTTTCTTACTCATTAAACTTCACATTGAATATGCATCACTTCTCTGCACACAGTTCCAGCCCTAGGGATTGCACAGTCCAAATGTATTCTAATTACATTATTTATTATTGAAATTAATTTAATTACAAAAAATAACAGACTCTGCACATGTTTGAAAATGGCATGCTGTACAACTAAATCTTGAGTAATTGTTAAATTTCTTGCAGGCCTCCTGCTAGGAAGTACTGTTTTTCTTTAAAAGTGAGAACACTATTATATCCGTCAGTGGAAAGTTTACACATTGTATTTCTTCTTTCATATGCCGTTAAACATGAGGCTCTCTCATTTCCCCCTTTCTTCAGAAGGCAGGAGACCCATCTGGTAATATTCTGCAGATCAGCATTTCTTAAGGAGAGTTTGATTTAAGTGGTGGGGTTTTTTGAAGCAACGAAAAAGAAACTTAAAAACCTGGGTTATAGTACTGTGTCTTGTGTTGTTATTAAAGTTGCTCCATGCTTGAGCCATGCCAAATATAGACCTGTCTTTAAGCTGTGGAGAGTAAGAGGTATTCTCTTCTTGTCTCACTGTGTTTTGGAGTTGAAGTAAAGAAAAAAACATCCGGTGTTTGCATAGCTCTTGACTTGCCAGCTAATTTTGTTTGGAGAGTTGAAAATTTATGTGGATAAAATAAGAGCACCTTCAAAAGCTCATGGATTTGAAAAAGAAAAAAAAGGGGAAAAAAAGGAAAAAAAAGAATAATTTTCAATACTGCAAAGTGTCTGTGTGCCTTTTCATTTTCTGGCTGGCACAGGGTGCACAGGTTTTGAGATGCTGCAAGACAATATTGCCATCTTTCCCCCTTGGAAAAAATTTAGTGGTTGAGTCTCTTTTTCTTTCTCTCTTTGAGCCAGGAATCCAGAGCAAAATGTGTGAAAGCTAGGAATAAAGCTTTCTCAGCTGAGAGAAGGCAGCTAAGGGATTTTGCTGCAGAACAATGTTCCAACAAAGATCAGGAAACTTTTGAAAAGTTTTCTCTGAAAAAATCCCAAATGTTTCGAGCAGAAGTCAGGTTCATAATACATCTGTATTCTTTTCTCAACCCCTAAATACCCCAAATTACCCCAGACTTCTGTCTCCTTTTCAGCAGGAGTTTGATTCCATAAAAGAAAGCAATGTGTGAAATCCACTGGAGAGTTTTCTGCTGCTGTTGCTGGTGGGCTTTATGGATTTTAGTCAAGAGTGATAAAGGCTCAGTATAGGCATCAGACAGAGAGTATGCTGTACAGGAAATGCCAAGTCAGATCAGCATTCTACATAATTCATATTTTGTTTCAAGAAAGGGTAGTGACAGATAATTCAGCCCTGGACATTTAAGTAAATGCATCATCTGCAAATATTACCATCTCAGTACTCAGTATCCTAGCCAAATGACTAGCAATTATGTTAAACAGTTCTACTCAAACACACTGAGCAGCAAAATGCTAAGGTATGCAGTGGTGAAAAATGTACTTTAAATTGTAGCCTGACTTCAGCCAATCTAGCTTTAGGAAATTAGCTGAGATCCAAATATATAACCATATTCTAGGCTGTCTTTGTACCTATTGTAGAAAGAAAAGCAGTTGTAGAATTGCAGAAGCAATCCAGTCTAAGTGTCTGTCGTGGTTTGACAGTGGCCCAACGCCAGGCACCCACGAGAGTCGCTCAATCACCCTCCCCTACCACAGCTGGGCAAAAGGAAAAGAGAAAAAGAGGAAAAAAGGTTAATGGAGGCTTCATGGGTGAGATAAGGAGAGCGGGAGAAATATTTCAAGGGCAAAACAGGCTCAATCTTGGTTGCTAACTGAAATTTATTACTAACAGAATCAGAGGAGGGTAATGAGAAGTAAAATAAGCCCTTAAAACACCATTCCCCCACCCAGGCCCTCCCTCCTTCCCACCGACAGCACAGGGAGGCAGGGCAGGGGGGTTTTGGTAAGTCCATCACCAGGATTTTCTTCTGCTGCTCAGAGTCCTTCCCTGTGAGGCTGTGGGGTCCCTCCCACAGGAGACAGTTCTCCGGGAACTTCCCGGTGTGGGTCCCCTCTCACGAGCAGCAGCCAAACCGCACCTGCTGCAGCCTGAGTCCCTCCCACGGGCACACAGNAGGTGTCACCAGCCTCTCTCACTGGCCCAGTTCTGGCCAGCAGCATGTCCATCTTCAGAGCCATCAGCCACTGGCTCTGCCGGACATGGTGGGAAGCTCCCAGCAGCTTCTCACAGGAGCCGTCTTTGTGGCCCCCCTGCTACTCAAAACCAGGCTGTGCCAAACCAATACAGTGTCCCACTTGCAATCTATAAATAGAAGGTAGACCTTGGAAGAATCTACCTTTATCCTCCCTTCTGTAAAAAAAGAGAGATGGACTATTCCCTTGGCAACAGTAAAGGATAATTTATGAATGATTATTTTATTCCACACCATAAACCAGCTTATTTGATGGGTTTTCTTCCCTCAGAGACTTAGACAAAGACTTTCTGAAAGTCCTTTCTGCCCCCTTGGTAGAGAGAGCAGTGGATGTTGTTTATCTTGACTTCAGAAAGGCTTTCAATACTGTCTCCCATAACATTCTCATAGGGAGGCTGATGAGACCACAGAGTGGCTGGATGAGGTGTGATGTGGATTGAAAACTGTCTGAATGGCCAAACCCAAAGGGCAGCGCTAGTCAGAGGCCAGTAACCAGTGGCATGGGCCAGGGATCAGTATGGGTTCAGCCCTGAGTAATGTCTTCACTGGTGATCAGGATGATGGGACAGCATGCCCTCAGCAAGCTGACAATGACACAAATCCAGAACGATACCATGGAGACATATATACCTCATGCTATCCAGGCCAAAGCAGACTTTCTCTGTTTCTGGAAGTTTCATCTTCACTCTAAAAAGATGTGTTCTTTTTGCACAGAAGAGTTCACAATTTATAGGCCCAGAGGTGAATGTTAAGGGTTTAGTTGAAAGTCTCAAAGTGAGGCTTGAGAAGGTCTCCTCTCTCATGAAAAACTTAAGAGATTTGTGGTTCAGTGAGATTTTCCTTCCCTTAACACAAATAACACGTAAGAAATTAATCTCTCACTGCTAGATTAAACACTCTCCCATCTCTTCAAATCTAGCTTTAGTAGCTGGGAGAGTTATAAAGGAAAGAAAATTTTCAAATTCTGGATATATATTTTGGGTACTTTTGGACCCAATATAAATTCCCAACTGTGGTCCTTCATTTGTCTCTTATCCCCCTCTTTCCTAGTGTCAGGGTACACGTGATGTGATTCCTGCTACCTTTGGCTTCTGAGGAGAGCTGGCACCAGGCAAATTGCAATGTAGAATAATCCTACCAGATAGAGCCACGCTTTAGAAATAGCTGTTCTTCTCAGTGAGAAAGAAAAGTCTGAGGAAAAGGGAGCATGAATGAATAGAGGGGAAAAGTGATGACTCCACAAAAAATAAGTGGCCTTTGCTGAAAATGAGGTGAGCCTTTGGGCAGAGTAATAGAATAAATTGATAAAATACCTTTCAGCATGGTCTCAAAGCACTACACTGTTATTAAAATCTAAAGCCAAATTTAGCACTACAATAAAAAGACAAAACAAAAGCAGTTTCACAATATAATGAAATGTATATAACATACCAAGATGAAGTAACTCTAAACCCCAAACAATCTTACTTTCACCATAAGTTTGGAAATATGAAGTGATTTTCAGAGCATTGAGTACTGGGCTGTACTGTTTTACAAAGAGGGCTGTAAAGTAAGTAGGCAATACATATTTTTGGGTAAGGGGCTGAAAACAAACCTACTAATTGTGTCATGGAAATGCTCCAGGCTCTAGTAAATAGCTTTTTAACAATACCTTTTCACTTTAAATTTAAGATGATCTAAGAGTTTTATCCCGTAGGAAGAAGAAAGCAGATAAGGAAAAATGGACTTTTTTCATTGGGTCACAAGTTATTTGTCTCAGTGAAGAGATTATCATATAAATTACCAGGTCTGGGTTATTCAGGAAATCAGATTATGTGATTGTAGTGATCCTTTTCAATTTCAAGAACATGCACATTGGGCAGTAGTTAATATTATTTATTGTGTATATAAGTATAGCTGAGACATATGAGGGGTTCTTCTTGTATCCTACACTTTCCTTAAAATTAATAGAGATATATGGGCTGCTTCAGTTACCATTTATCTGAGTCACTATAGCTATCTTCATTAAGAAAAGAAGAATAATTTCCTAGAAATCCTTGTTTACCTGCATCAGCTTTTCAAGGAGTTTATTAGTACAGTCAAACAGCTCTTCATTCAGTCAGCTGAATTCTACCTTGGGCTGTAGGGCTCAGGAAAATAGAAATATTTTCCATTTGTGCAAAACGAATAAAAGAGGCAGATAATACTGTATTGACTGAAACTTTAAATACCCGGCCTGGAAAATATGGAGTTTGGTTGAGACAGTTGCAGGTATTTCTCAGATGATATCAAGCAATTTTGGAATATTTAGTGTACATACCCATTTCCAGGTAATTTGTGCAAAATATTGTTTTTAATTTGGTCGAACTAGAACTACAGTTACCAAGATACTTATTTGTATGTCTTGCAATTTATAAAACAATCTGTGTTCTCTCTCTTGTGCTCTCCTCCCATTCCTTCTCTCTCTGATTTGTTGCTGAGTTGTAAACAAAATCATGGGGAGTGTAATGAATAAAACAGGCTGTTTCAATAGCCTCTACTTTCTGATTTACACAAAATGAAAAATACTGCCAGAATTATATGAAAATGAGCATTTTTGACTTCATACAACTTGAGCAAATATATTGTGACTGAAACCTGAAGAAATATGCAGAACCTGAAACCCCTTAAAATGGATATCCCAGGAAAAATGCACTATCCTTTCCTCTCTGGCTTAACTTCAGTAATCTGATACCTAAATTGCCAGTGCAATCAGGATTTGATAGGTTTAAAATCAATTAGAGGGATCTGGAAATAGGATTGGTAATCTACGAATACTAAATAAAACTGCAAAACTATCATTATGCATGGATCTGGAAGATAAAATCTTCTGTTCTAATCTGTTCTAAAATTAGAACATTAAGAAATAACCTAAAAATTAGCTGTTTCCAACAAGGCACAAGGGCCACTATGAGGAAAATAAAGGAACTGAATGAGACTACTGCCCATATTAAAATAGTATGGAAAAAACAAGGCCACTTTCACTTCAATGCAGTTTGCATTGTAATGTATTTTACATTTCAAGAACAGTAGCACATCGAAAAGGAGACAAAAGAAAGGAATGCAGTTATACAGAAAATGAATTTAGTTCAGAAAAAATATGAGCCAAATTTGTCCGAAAGTGAAAGAGAAGTGGATTTTTAAAATCCAAAACAAAGATGGCATCTATAGCAAGGAAAGGAAAAGTGGCAAATAAAAGGAATGAAGTTATGCTTGGTTGAGGGAATTTAAGTATAACTGAGCAATAATATGTAAAACAGTAAAAGTATTGCTGTTGGTAACAGACTGTCCAGGTTCCTGCCAGGACAGGGTTAATTTTTGCAGTACCCAGGAGAAGGCATGGATGGGACCCAGAGGTTATTCTATACCAGCTCACGTCATTTCCTGGAGATGGAAATCCTTTAAATGCACATGAATCACTCATCTCTCTCTTGTACACTTTTGTCAATATTGCTGTTGCGGTTCATTTTCTTATCTCATTGCGGTTTCCAGTAAATTGTTCTTATCTCAACCCATGATCTTCATCTTTTGTGCCTCCAGTTCTCCTCTCCACCTCTCCCCAGAGGGGAGGGGAGGGGGAACTGGTTTCACTGGGAACATGAAATTGGAGAAAAGAATTCCTTAACCTCAACACAGACATATGAAGAAATATGGGTATTGTAAAGCACCTTTCTAAACCAAAGAAGAAACAATAGATAGATAAGAATAGATTAATGCAGGAAAGGAGAAGGAGGATGACCTGCAACAAGGAGAAATACCCTCCCAGTTCTGCCCAAAAAGCAATGTTTTTATACAATACTGCTTCTTCACCCAGGTGACAGACTGAGACCCTCCAGGTGGCACTTCATCTGGAAGATGAAGAGAGGATGGTTGTTCTTCACCATTCTAGGGTGAGGGTGAGTTTCCATGGTTAGAGGTAAAATAAAATAGGTTTGTGGAAAGGATTATTTGAGGATCCACATAGACAGGCATTTGAAATAAGGAAGCAGCAGGGGTTGAGGAATTGTCTGAGAAGACATATTTATCTGTTTGGGACCACAGTTAAAAAGTTAATTTTTAGGGGTAGTTTTTATACAATGATGAATGAAGATAAAAATAGAAATCCATATATACTGGGAGACTGAGAAATGAGCAGGAATTTATTTTATCTTTATTGTAAAAAAGTGAAAGTCAGTTTTAAGCTATATACTCAGTATTACAGCTTAATACTGTATTGGCAGGTCTTTGTCAGGGTTGGAACTACACTGTCAAAACAAAAAGTTTAAGAGGATATGGGCTGATAATCTGTGGATTTTTGAGTCAATAAAAATTACATCTATAAATATTAAAGGTCCAAATAGCCCTGTCAAGAAAAAGGAGGTTTTACAGGCAATACAGGTAGATATACTAGATAATAGACTGTAAACCAAACCCCTTTGTAAGCTGGCGGTACAAAAAAATAGCTAGGAACAACATACACACACAGCACATTGTTCTGTACAAGATCTAACTGAGAAAATGAAAGTCACTTTATTAGCTAGAAGTCACTTTGATTTTAGGAGATAGTCTGAAGAACAAAGAGGCAGATTAAAAGAGAAATGAAAAGTAATAATTTTCCTATGAGCCTATAGGCAGAATCAATTTTTTTCTTTTTATTGTTTTTAAGGCATCTTAATATATTCAGAGAGCAAGGGACTGCTGAAATGCCATAAACTGCCCCTGTAGGTCAAGGGAGAAGAGCACCGGAAGGATGTGACATAAAGAGCTAGTAAAGTGTTAGAAACATGAGATCTGAACAGTATTTGGAAAATTAATAACTTTGAAATTAGAACTCACACATATCGTTCACTGCCACAATAAAGAATATATGGATATCCTCCCTCCCAAATTCTTCTCAGCAATCAGCTGTCATCATCACTTACATTTGGAGTTAATATGCTGGTAATCAAAAAGCAAACACTACAAACAAAGTCTGAGCAGAATTATATCCTGTGACCTCATAAAAGTACAAGAATTATACACGTGTTTCTTGAAATTTCCAAAATACTAAGGATTAAATAGATTTTAAAATGTTGTGTGCTTCTGGCAAACAGTAATGAGAGATATCTTTGTTACTGAAGTTTTCCATCTTTAAAAAAGAGAACAAGAACTAAGAAGAAACAATATCTGTCAGAATCCTGAAATTAGAATAAATTTAGACAGTTCAACAACTATACAAAATTAGTGGAAGGGAGAAGAAATTGAACATCCTGCAAATTATTAAAATGGAACAAACTTTAAGATACAGTAAAAACATAAAAAATGTGACAAAGGACAGGCAGATCTGTAACAAGAGAGCTTCAGAGAAAATACCTGATTTGGCAATCATTTTAATTAGCGATAGTAAGACATTAGCATACAGTTCAAAAGAGACAGTGTATTTTTTGAGCGACTCTGTGGATATCAAAATTTTAAAGCTAGAGGCTGGGGGAAGAGGTTGTCTTGCTTTATACCTGGTTCAGAAAGTATAAAAATAAATATGGAAACTTTCTGCAGAAGTGCATTACACTGGACATCCTTATTAGGCACCTGAAGAGAAATATGAAAACAAAATTTTACAAACTGGTGAGAAAGTTGATGGTCTAAGAAACAAATTCTTTCTTTTCCAAGCAAGATGTGTATCTGTCAGAATCCATAGCTGCAAAATAAATGAGCACCTTTGGAAAAGTTGAAAGTGTAACTTCCAGGGACATCCTGTTTATGATGAAAAATCATTTTAAGTACAAAAATTACTAATTTATAAAATATTTTGGGGATAAAATGGGCAGCTACTTTTTTTTTTTTCTGATTTTATAGACATCCTAGAATTTTTGTGGTTGGGAATGGAATTTTTCTCAGATTTAATAAAAGTAATGCACATTTTCAGCACTGTTGTTTGTGCTACCTGTGGAATTCTGAGCTTTAGCAATTTCTGTATGAAAGCAACAGATGAACGTGAATGGGTCATGTGCTTATCTGTACAAGGTCAGTTTCTTCCTTAAAAGTGCAAACATGTAAAGAAAGCAGCGCTTCTCAATCTAAAATAAAAAATGACAAACCAGAAAACTTAGATGGCTGCACTTTTAAGGAAATTTAACTAAAATGGAAAAAGAAAAGTAAGGAAAACTACAAATACAATTGAGTTAAAAATGCAATAAGATGCCTAGATAGATGACTCACAGGAAAACATGGCAGCATGTAAATTTCTGTTGCAGCCTTCTGAAGAGACACTGGTTAACACTTATTTGCTATATTATGAAAAACTAAATCTTTCATAAGGATCACAACCTTTTTGTTCTCAGTCACAAATAAAGAGTAACTATGATGTCATAGTACCATCATAACTTAGATATTTTCACAAAAGAATTCTCCCAGTACCTGATGCAGGTTTAAAATAACGAAAGGCATTAAGTAATGGGAAGAAAAAAAGATCCTTTCCAGGGGAAAGGTATTTCTTAAATTTCTTTTTCCATTTCAACATTGACCTTTAAGTTTAATAGAGAGGTGCATCTTTAAAGGGTGGGTATGTATGTCACCTGGAAGAGTCATCAAATATGACCAAGCATGTAAAGATTGCATTGTACTGATGTTCAAAGATAATTTTCACAGCTTTCTCAGCCTAGTGAGACATTATTTCATACAAAGCTGAAGAATGGCATAAATCCATGTATTGATTGACAAACTGTATTCATAGGATTCATAGGTATGAACTGGAGCAGAATTATGTAAGGTACTTTGTTTCAAAAAAAGAAAAATATTTGCTAAGAGAAAAAAAAGATTAGTAAAAAGTAAAAGCTACTAATTTAGTCAAGTTATTTGAAAAGCATTGAATAACTACAAGAAATTGCTTATGCATACTAGCTAACTTCATTAAAAATAATGAATTCTTACCAAGGAACTTCTGACGACCTCCTTGAAGAGAAAAAAACCCAACTTCATTTCAAATATTTTCAGATAAGAATTTCAAAAACCAAAATAAACATATTTTGCTCACTGAAGTACTCCTATTGAACTACACCAATGAATCAAGAGGAAAAGCACTATTCTTTAAAAAAAATAAAGAAAAAAAAAGGATGAAATAGGGAGATTTAAGCAGAAGATGACTGGAAGAAGACTTTAGGGAAGATACTGAGATGGAACTGGTGTAAGACTATATATTTTCCACTTCTTTTAGACAGAGAAAATAGCATGAAATATGCCAATAAAAGCCATCTCAAGTCAGGATCAATGCATTGCCTATCAGCAATGCAATTTTCTGGAATAGCTGTAGAGAAAGAATCTCCTTTTTCTGTCTCTGGAGGTTATGCTCAGAAGTGCGAGGGTGCTGGAGAGGAATCACCATTGTAGTTGATATCAATGTTTCCTAAGCACTCCTGTAAGAGAAGTCATTTTGTGCAGAATAGAAAAAAAACCAAACAGAATCGGCTATCATTCCAGTGAATAACTTCTAGTAAAAATTCTGCTCAAATGTTTAAGGAAATTTTCATGCCTCTCTCTGTCGTTAGTCATGAAAATAAATTATGGGATATACTGATATTAAAGAAATTATTCTGTCAAGGCAGATTGTAAAGAAGATGCACAGATATTTAGAACTATGGAATGTTTGTTGAAGATGCACAAGACATACTATAGATTCAGTAAACCTAAATCCCAAATCAGATAGTTTGAATACTAATAGTAATATTGGATGATATTAAGTTTCCCTAGATAGTGGAGATGATTTGACCTTCAGAAAACTTGTCACTAATGATTTCTTCTATAAAATTATAACTTCAGCCTTAAGCATTTGTCTAGTTGTCTGGTGTGTTTGTAGGACTGCCTGCTGCTGTTTCTTGAGTTGTCTGGATAAAAATATCATTGACCTCTTTGCAAGAGATACACTCACTATTCCCGATTGCCTTCCTTATCATACCTGTGACTGTGTAAATATCCTCAGCTTCACTGTATAGTGAAGTACTCTCACTCTGCCATAAGGCAGTCCCAAATAGGAATTGACCTGACGATATCAAGCACTTTTCCTCTTTGTCTGTGCTGGAAATAGACTCTGTATTCATTATATCCATGTGGAATTCATGGATGTCTAAAAGAATCATGGAATGATAAGTCATAGACTATTTGAAGTTGGAAGGGACCCATAAGAATCACCAAGTCCAACTCCCTGCTCCTCACAGGACTAACTAAAACTGAACCATGTAACTTAAGAGCACAGTCCATACCCTCCCTAAACTCTGGCGGGCTTGGGCTCTATGGCCACTTCCAGTGGCCAATCACCCACTCAGAGGAGAAACTTTTTCAAATGTCTCATGTTGCTAAATATCTCACACGAAGCTCAACAGGCAACTTTTATTCCCAAAATCTGGAAGACAAATGTGAAAGACCAAATGATAAGTGGGAGGACAGAGGGTGATTTGGGGACTAATATTAATTTTGAGAAAATAGGTATTTTCTGAATTTATATATCTTCTGTTTTAGTTTGAGAATTAATGTCTGTAATATGGTGTTCTCTTTTTCACTCATTTTATACTTTTGAGAATAACACTATTAATTCACTATGAAGATTTCGATACTAGAATACAACTACTGAAATTTTAACTTCATTAATGCCCTATCAAGGAATTACTTATTTCTTTCTTCCCTCTTCAGAAATATATAGAAGTCATTAAAATCACTTCTACTGCATTTTTTGAAGTATGAATGCAGTGCTTGATGACTATCAGTATTCAGAGTTGTAATAAAATCATGAGACAGTTCTTGTACGGAATAAAAAATCATCTCCAAGCAACAACACAATGTTCAGAGCACCTAGAAATCAACCCTAGAACAAAAAGTGTAGCTGACCAAGCTTCAGGTTGGTTACTCTTCGGTCAATTCAGCTATCAATTGAACAGAAAATGATAACACTGAAAGAGAGATCCGAAAAGGCCAATCTGAACAGTTAGAGGGATTGATAGGAAAATTCACATCAATCACACTTGTGGTCCTGGTTGACTACTAGAACTTCAATGCCCTGTTTTTCCTCTGCAGTAGGTACCGCTACATCTCTCCTCGATGGCAGACCTCACTCCCAGTGATCCTTTCGGAATGACAGTCTAACACCCCAAGCGCTGTGTCAGACAAGAGCAGGGAGGGCTGAAAGGCCACCTCCACTTCATACATGCATTTTGGGTTCCCTTTCTCATCCCTCGCCACCCCTATTCCGATTCAATATATGCCAAGGTGCTTTAGGAACACTGATTGATTCTTCATGTGTAGCAATGCCAAGCTGTCCCTGATCTTTCCGAGGCAGCGTAATTCACCATGTCTTTAAGTACATCAGGGTCTCAAGCATCTTCTTGCTCTTCCCCCATCAATTGGGGTTCTTGTTCTGGCAACTGTATTCATTAAGAATGCTAACTCAATTCCCTCATCCGAAAGTAACAGAACCCAATTTCATCCTCCTTCCTTCCTTCCTTCCTTCCTTCCTTCCTTCCTTCCTTCCTTCCTTCCTTCCTTCCTTCCTTCGCAATAGTGGTTGTTACTGAGATTGGAGACACCAATCTGAGTCTAATAAACACTAATAGCAGTGGAGCTTAATTTTTCCTGAACAGACCCCTTATTTAGTTGGATTCTTTTGTCACATCATTCATCATAGCCATTGGTTTTAGCCTATTCCTGTGACTCAGTTACACTTAATGCAGCAGTTCAGCTAATTATGGGGCCTTGTACACAGAGCAAAAGTTTAGTCTTATTTCTTTCTGCTGAATTAGCATTTTAGGACCAAGCACCGATGAACATTGCTATTCAGCCTCCTGACAAAGAGGAAAATAATCACTTACACCATTGTCACATTAGGAATGTAGATCATTCAAGGGAAATAAGCGGCTCAGCTGAGAATTGCTACATGGGCTTGTTCACAGGGTGAAACCTCACATAAAGCAGAAGTCTCTATTTTATCAAATATAAAACAATAACAGAAATAAAATTAAAAACAAAACAATGTCTTCCCCTGCATATTGCTTGGCAATTTGCTTTGGTGCTAACTTGCTTGATCAGGAAGCTCAATGCAGACATGTTCATTTTATGTTGGAAAATCAGCATGCCTATAATTCCATGTTGCAACCTTTCCACATTTTAGCTAAAACTAGCCCTTGTCAGGCTTATATAGTCTTGAATTTATATTGAAGAAGTCTAATGCTGTCCAAATTTCCAGAGGCACTTGGCTACTATTGTACTAATAAAGGCCAGTCTTCTGCATGGACTGCATTACCTTTATAAAGCTTGATGAATAACCAATAAGTTCCTAGATTAAATTAAGCTTTTTTTTATGTACTGTGTTTACACACACACACATATTCAAACATACATTCACACACACATTAATTGGTAGATAAAAGTATATTTGTTTCCTCTCAAGAGAAAATAAAACTCATGCCAAATAATTTTTCTAGAAGGAAGTATATTAGGTTAGCAGAGAAATTGGTTGCCTTTTCAGCATAATGAGAAATTCAGGTATGAACAAGTCCAGAAGAGCATATACACACGGAACATTTTAACAAATAGATTTCCTGTTTGCTTCAGGTACATAAGCATGTGAGCCCTCCCCTCAAGGAGGGCTCTCAGAAGTGCTTTACAAGTTCTACTCACTTAAAGGGCTTCTGTTACACCCAGGAGGTAATTTCCTCATGTTTAGATACTTACTAAGATTAGCAAATTTAGTCCCCACTGCATTTTGGGGACTGTTATGAGGATTGTCAGTGGGCAGTACTTCAGAAATTAAAAGGAAAAGAAAAAAACAGAAAAACACTCAAACCATTTGTTCACAGCATTTAGGGCTGAAAATCTACTGTGAGCCCACTTGCATAATGACCCACTTGTACACTCTCTTCTACCTAAAATTTTTATTCAGCTGAGAAATATTACAATTTGTCTCGAAACCTAATCTAACTCTTATTCAGGAGAAGGCAAGATGATCTGATCTTAGTCTTGTCTCTGCCAACTCCTGAGAGCCAGCCAGCACCCAATCACTGCAGCTGATACAGGAACAGCTGATGAACTCCTTCAGCCCCTGTGGTTGAGAAGATCAGTGCCAACAGATACTCTCTGCAGTGAAACCAATTTTAATTTCTTTTTACTGTCTAAGGTGAGCCTTGAACCAACCTGTCTGGCAGCTTGAAGGCAGATGTTTAAAATCAGTTAACCTAGCAGAGAGAAGTAATCAGAAGGTAGCTTGGCAAAGCAATCAGCTACTGAGATGCTGACAGAAAAGTCATATTTATTGGGAAGACCTCAGATCCGTTTGATGTTCATTATGCTTGTCTGAAAGCTTCTGTGATGTTTCACAATCATTTTATCGCAGGTGGCTCTGGCAGTAACACAATTTCAGACTTGTACTACCTTTCCCTGGAAAGGTGCTTTCAGCAACTTTGAACTTCATTAACTTTTTTCCTCTCTGTCTGCTACCCAGGCTTTCACTCTCATTTCTGTCAGAAACTTGGGGAGATAGTTCAACATCAGAAGTGATGTAAAAGTTTTTTTCAAAAATTTGAAAGGAAAATTGAGCTATTCCACTTCTAGTCTGTGAAAATGACTTGCAATTCTAAATAAAATGCCATTATACCTAAGAAATAATTATTATTTTCCTTGGGGAAAGAAGAAAATTAATTCATATATGCTTAGGCTATAAAACTCTGGAAATCACTTCTTCAGAACTTTTTAAGAGGTTGGGTCCTCTAATCTCTGAGTAACAACGTGCATATTCTTCTGAAAATAAGGCTCATACACACTCCATCTTCACAGGTTTCCTCACCTTTGTTTTCCACAGAGTATGCTTAATGCCTGCAGCAGCACTTTCTGCATGCTAGCTCTTGTCACCTTGCTCAGCTTCTGAGGAATACGGAGATTTTTTGGACTCCTGTCATATACAGGATGACCTGAGGTTTATTTCACTCACAAAGCAAACAGTACTGCTGCAAGGAAAGGATTAATGTTCATGCAAGATCATCCTTGCATTTTCAGTGATATCCAAAGTGGTATTCCTTCTGGTTTTCCCACAGATTTACCAGGTTATATATATCCAGGTTATACTGGATACAGAAATTAGAGAAAGCCTAGAATTTCTCAAGATGGGAGATATCAATATCCCATCCGTAACATTAAGCAATTTATTTCATATTCTAAATACATGTTTATCATCCCATCATGTACTTAGTAAAGAAATGTTACAGTTACGAAGCCACAAAGAGAGAAGGCAGATAATTACAGTGGCCTGTGTTAATGCAATCGCTAATTGCACGGTTATGTCCACTCACAGGGGTCAGTGCACAAGGCAGACTGTGTTCCCACAACGATCAGCCATGCAGTATTCCTTTTTCTTCTCATCACTTAATATATGTCCCCATGCCTAATTTTCTGCACACCATCCAAACCTTGCACTGAATACATAATTATTCTTTTCCTAATGGGCTTTTCCCTGGTGCTTTTTTTTCACACTATCCTACTTATTAACAGAAATTAATTAATTTATCTTCGTAATGTCCCTGTGGTATTTTTCTCCCCATTTTACAGATAGGGTACTGTTGAAAGTGCCAGCTAATTTGGTGTGGTAATTTGAGCTGCCCGAGGTCTGATTTCTCAGAGTATGTGCTCCTATTTGTCTCAGTGACTGCTGCAAAAGCTCAGCAATTCTTCAAACAAAAAAAGATTTCAGAATCACAAGTTGTAAGTCCAAATGTGAGAATATAGAATTTATATTATTTTGAAAGAAAATCTCTGACAAAGACAGGATGCGGCTGGTTTTCTAGAAACATTTAGTGACTTTTATCATGTCTTTTGTTCATCTGCCTCATGCATTGCCTGTCTCCAATGTGTCAAGTGATCTTCAGTCATGACACAAAACTGGTTCATGTCCAAGCACTGTTCGTCCTATATTTTTAATGAAGTGGGAGTCTTATGATCTTTAATTTCAATCCTGAGGCAAAACACATATTCATATAGGGATGAATTAAACTTAACTTCATGTGAGTACTTCATACAATTGGACTGCTGGGCAATTTTCCAGTTTAAAGATTCTTTCAATGGAGCCTTGTGGCTTAGAACTAATTAATTTGAACACAGAGAATGTGGTAAAAAATGTGGTAAATTGAACAGAACCCATATATGCATGTGTCCCCACACAAGCAAAACCACTGAAGCAGAGCTGGGGCTGTCAGGTGTGCTGAGCAGCCCTTTATTCTTCCAAGTATGGTGGAAACTGGGGAAGGGAGGAAGCACTTGCTGTGTGGACCTCCCACTAGAGGGGGGTGGAGGAACACATTTGAGCAGTGACTTTGGAGCCTCACAACACAGCAGAAATATTGAGATTAAAAAGCTGTTGATTTCACACTGGCAGAGTTGTTAAGGGATGTAGATATGTTGGAGAGCAGTAGGAAATCTGTGGCTCTGACCTTCTCCTATACACATGTTCTATACGGCTGGCTAAAGGATACAGCACACAGCTAGTGTTCTCTATCCTTCAAGGGCAAGAAGAAATGGCCTCAAGTTGGACCAGAGAAGGTTTACATTGGATATCAAGAAAAAATTCTTCACCAAAGGGGTGGTCAGACATGAGAATAGGCTGACTAGGGAGGTGATGGAATCGCTGTCCCTGAAAGTGTTCAGAAAATGCGTAGATGTGTCACTTGGAAACATATTTAATGGAGGGCTTCGTACTGGCTGGGTTAGTGCTGGACTTGGTGATTTTAGAGGTCTTTTCCAACTTAGTGATTCTATGAGTCTGTGATCAAGCAGCATCCCATTTAGTTGTGAGACTGGCAAGACTTCTCAGAGCGTGTATGAGGTTTCAGAGAGGTAGGAAGTGTATGATTTTTCACAAGTTTATAATTGGCCAGATTTGGGCAAATTTGCATAGTACAAGGCACAGTCCATGTATGAATTTATACCAAATTTTTTAGGAGACAGAACACATCCAAGACACAATTTTCTCTTTTCCTTCTTTTTTTTTTTTTTTTTTTTTGTAATGTGATCTAAAGTATATTTTAGATCACATTACAAAAGAAGAAAGCTGATCATTCTCAGAAGAAGCTACACCATTTATACTGAACAAGAAAGTAAACTCTGTTACTAAAACCCTAAAACCAGGAAGCATAACAGAAGCAAAACCTTCCTTCAGCAGTTCTATGGCATGGGATTTTTCAGCTCTATAGTTGAAGTTTGCGAAACTTTAAACATCTCTTGAGTTTCAAACCGTGTAGGGATATGAATTTTAGCTAACATCCTTTCTGTTACAAATTTCCTGCACTATAGACCCACTCTGAACATTACCAGACCTCCATTAGAAACTAAAAAAGCATTTTCCATTGTATTTTGCATAGTTACCACAAATCATGAAATAATATCAGTGACAGATATTGGCTTAGACAACTACTCAGTGAAGACCTATCCACTGACGGTATATTCTCGATTCTTATGTTTAAAACTGTGTTTGGCAAAATGCTCCATGTTTTCATCATAACAAACTATGTTGGTTCCTTTGTCACAGCAACATGATAAAGTGAAATCATATAATCAACATATGAATATGTCACTTATAACCATTCTGTGCTTCTGTGAGAGTGAGATCTGTCACACAACTGAGATTTTATAGACTTAGTGATCTTAGTTTTGGCCAGCAGTGCTTTTAAGAAATTTGAATGATATTCCAGCTCTGATCTCATAGACCTAGTTTTAGATGGCCATATGTTGAAATAGACTCATAAAAGAAGATATTCACCTTTTAAAATTTTCTGAATGGTTATAAAGACTTTGAAAGGACAAAATATTCAGATAAAAATATTTTTACTAACCCAGACCAGAAAAGTTCTGTCTCAAAAAAACGCAAGTAAAAATAATGTGGAATGTCTCTACCCATATTAAAAATATTCATATTTGGTATGTTTTCATTTAGAATTATTTATTTTATTTTTTCAGAGAATTGTATTAAATTATTATACTATCTTATTTCTTGAGATCAAAAGAATCTGCGTTTAATATTTCATAGGGACAATTGTGTGGTCTCATATTATCTTATTGGAAAATCAAAACTTGTTTTATTTTTCTGCTAATACTCCCCTGGGCAAATCCCGTATTCACATGGAAACTATTGGTTGAGATGTAGGACTGACTTTTAAGTGGCGGTAGAAGACAAAGACTATCTCATATCTATGAATGGACCACCAGGGGATGCTTTGAAGATGGGATGGAGGCAAAACACACCCTATGTGTGAATGATTACTTAGGAACTTCTTTCATGTGACTGCTGGAAAGAAATTTTGTTTCTAATGGACAAACCTGATGACAGAGCTGGGGCAGTTTGACATCTCCATATGCTTTCTTTGTTATTTTGCCTATGAGGGTAGGCAAATGCTCCTTAATGAGTAACTGTTGTGTATGGGAATGTCTTCTTTGAAACTTTTGTGCAATGGCTATAGATATTCGCTGTACGTATTCATTGGAAGACTCTGATAACCTCTTATTTTATAAGAGTCCATTTTCAAGAAGTATTTAACCTGATTATGTAAGGTTTCCATCTCTCCTGTGTAAAAAGCAAAACTCAGTAATCGGTGACAGCTGCATTTTTGGACATTCAGGCAGGAGTTAGCTGCTTTAGCTGCACTCCAGTCAGTGGAGAGAAAACAGGAAGCCCCAGAAGTTATTCGAACTGATTGGTGTCTCAGATGATGTGGACTGCTCCACACAGATATCTGTTGCATTCCATGGGGATATCACTATATAATCTCCTCTACTGGATATGAGACAACCAACACTTGGTCAACTCAGGAAGATAGATGTCATGCTTTCATATCAATTTGCTTTTGGAGAGAATGCTAAGGATGGCACACTGTCTAGAACATTGCTGCTGGTGAAAGTACTACCCAAAGACCCATCTTACCCAGCTCATGGGCAGTTACTGACATTTTTCATTAGATATTAGGCAGAATATTTCCTCCTTGCTGAAAAACTATGAGATCTTGTGTGGCAGTTGAAGACCAGGAACAACACCATGAGCATCTTAGGTGATGCCAGATACCTGTGTGTGTACAATTAAATCCAATCTCTGCATTTAGATAGTTACATTTAACTACTCACATCTTGATCTCAATCTGACCTGCACTGCTCACTTGGCTTAAAGGAAGAAACTTGCTTTGCCATTTAATTGTTGATTCTGTGGGGTATGTATCCACTGAAACACCCAGCCACCACTGAAAAAGGATACGACACTAAAAGGAACCTCAGGTAAAACTCATCCCAACTCAGTTTAAATACATGCTCCCATCTGAGTTAATTGTCCTCAGCCTACATTAACATCATCAGAGAGGGGGAGAACTCTGAAGTATAATTCACCTGGCTTACTACTTACATGTTCTTTAGGATGAAATTAATAGTCCCCTGAAAGTGGCGGGCTTTCTGTACTGACTCTGAAGAGAATGGAGGGTGACTAGCTCTAAGGTAATGTCTGTACCAGAGCTGGCTGCATCTGGTGGCATGAACCACACTGACTGTGACCACCACCCAGCCAGCAGCCCTCTGCAAAGGGCTTCTGAAACAAAGCCTGCTCTACAGGGGCATCACTAATCCTGGAAGCGGTGAAGGGAGGCTGTGACAGCTGCCCTCTCTCTGCAGCCTAAAGTTGCAATATTGGCTTAGCAAAAAAGCTGGGCTTGTTGTATTTGCCCAGCCCTAAATCTCTTCAGGGAGGAAGCAGTAGGGTCTAATTCAAGCAACGGTTGTTAATTGTTGTCACTACTTATTCCCTCTCACCCCTGATTGTATGTGGGCTCTCACCAGTAAGAGAATCCCAATGAATCTTTCTGTAGTTTTCTTCTATCAGATTTCTTTGTTTTGTGTTCAGATGACAGCAGTTTCTAATAAACAAGAAAGCTCATAGCTTATGGTCTGGTATGGGGTCCTGTAAAAATGCTGCATGTCCATAAGGGTATTTGAACCTCTCCAAACTTCAGTGTTAAAGGCAAACAAGAATATAGAAATTACCATACTGAATCAAACAAAACGTGTTGCTATCCTGTTCTACCATTACCAGTATATACTTTATAAAAAATATGAAAAATTCTTCCAAGTTGACCAAGGGGGTATTGTTATGGTAGCATTCAGGCTTTAACCTGAACTTAGAATAGGCAGTAGAAATTTAGTTTATATGCTTTCAATTTCTTAAACTAATCATTCTATTTTCAGATACTATGATGATATCAGTGAGACCTCTTTACTGGAGACTTTGAAAAACAAAATAAGTACTAGACATCCAGAAATAAAAATATTCTCCTGGAGTGTGCTATAGTCATCTATATTGTGTATAGAATAACAATGCAAACCTAGTTCTCTCCTTTTAGAAAGTTCGAAGTAAGGCTATACAAAATGGAGAGCATGTTTTCTCTTATTTGTAAACACCCAAAAGATTATTTTGAACTTATTTTTTCAGTATTTGTCTAAAGAAAACATTGTGATGACTTCAGACATCCTTTCACATGTTATATGGCTTGTATATAGTATTTTGCCAGGCAGAAATTTAAAGATAATACTCTTGTGTACATGTCCCACTGGACTGAAAGCATAAGCAACATGACAGTTTTTATCCCTGAAGATTTCATTGTACTTGGTGGGATTATTCCACCATGGAGAATCACCCGTTCTGAACAAAAGTGTCTTGAGTGATTTTACAGGATTTGGTGAAAGAATTACTGACTCTTTCAAAATATTCTCATTATGTATCCAGAGAGAAAATAATATCCTATTTTGAGAATATTTGATGTGCATGCTGGTTATTGAATTTTGATTTTTAAGCAAAAACCTACAGAAATCAAATTACCCCTTTATCTTAACTCAACATAGTAACTTCCTGTGTCAGTTTTTCTGATGAGCAAGGTTGTCTTCAGCTCTCTAACACTTTTTATATGCCCCCTCATTATGATCTGCATGCTTATCTAGTCTATAAGAACCCTTAAGACTTCTTGCACTTAAAAGTCAATATGCTGAAGGTTTAAACTGAAGTTCTATTCAAAATAACATAGGAGTTGTGATCATGGTATTTTTCCAAAATACCCAGAGGCAGCTGAGTGTATTGTCAGAGTACTACAAGAACAGAAACACATTTGATCCTACTAAGATGCATTCTATACTGGTGTGTGGTCCAATAGCTTATCTGTGTCCTAGAGGACTTATTTTTATTAGATTTGCTAAATCATTTTGCCCCTCGGGCTGACTTTGTTTGCAAAACTTCTTTCGTATCTTCAAAGACCAAGCTGCAAACACCAATGTAAATGCTGACAGAATGTGTGAATGATGTCAGAGCATTTGTATTTCATCTTCAACTCGTGTTTCTTTTAAAGCCATAAGAGTAAAATCACATCAAGACATCAAAAAGATTTGTTGTCTACTGTTTGAGAGCTAAGTTTACTTGAACGTGTGCTATCCTTTCCTTACTTAAGACCCTGCTTCTTTTTTAGTTCAGCTTTTTCCTCTCTGTCGATGTCATCTATAATTCTAAACATTCTTTGCATGGTTTCTATTATAACAGTTTTCCATTAAATACTACCTCACTAAAAATTATAAACAACAATTTATTATGCTGTTGTTATAACAGTGGGTGTTGTCAACCACCACCCTCCACAATGCACTATTTATAGTGCCAGTGCAGATCAAAGAGTGGATGAACCGTGCCTTTGGCACTGACATAGAAGTGTCACCTGTGCAAAATCAAATGCGTACCTTTAGACAGTGATCTTAAAAGGCTGGAGAAACAGGGCAATGGGTACTTGAAGTTCAGCAAAAAGACATGCAAAGTCCTGTACTGGGGGAGCAGCATAGGCTTGGGCATGACCACTTGAAAGCAACTTTGCAGGGAAGGCAAAGCTAGTAGAAAACAAGCTGATCATGAGCCAGCAGTGCAGCCTTGCGGGAAAGAAGGTCAGTGACATCCTGGGCTGCATTAGACAGAGCTTTGCCACCACATAGAAGTAGGTGATCCTTCCCCTCTGCTATCTCTAGGAATGAATGACTGTCGTTTTTTTGTCATGGTTTCAGATGCAATAGAGTTCATTTTCTCCCTTGTAGCTAGTACAGGGCTGTGTTTTTCATTTAGCATGAGAATAATGTTTACCATACACCAATGTTTTAGCTGTTCTAGGTAATGTTTACCCCAAGTCAAGACTTTCAAGTTTCCCATATTCTGCCAGTGAGCAGGTGCACAGGAAGCTGGGAAGAAGCATGGCCAGGACAGCTGACCAGAACTGGCCAAAGGGATATTCTGTAGCCTAGAATGCCATGCTCAGTATATTAACTGGGGGGGAATTGGCTGATAGGGACCGATCACTCTTCTGGGCTCGGCTGGGCATCGGTCAGTGCGTGCTGAGCAACCCTACTGTGCATCACTTGTCTTTTTTGGGTTTTATTCCTGTCTCTCTTTTTGTTGTACTCATTAATTATTATGATTATTACTACTATTATTATTATTATCATCATCATATTTTAAATAAACTACTAATTTTTTTCTTATCTCAAACTACTGATTTTACCCTTTTTTTTGCGTTCTCCTCCCCACTCCACCAGGGGATGTGGGGTGTGAGTATGAGTGAATGGCTGCATGGTACTCAATTGCTGTCTGGGGTTAAACCACAACATTCTCAAACAATAAATAAATGGAATAAAATTTGGATTCCTACAGCTAATGGAGGATGTCTATAGTGCACTGGTTATAAATTTTCTGACTCTGTGGTGAACTTAATGTACTTGAAGTAGAAAATTTACAAAAAACCTTATATAATCAAGACATCTAGTCATCACTTTGAAAAGTGTCCTTCCAGTCAAACTGCTCTGCCTTTTCTTAAAGGAGTAATTTAATTTTTCTGTGAATTTCCCTGTTGCTGTATAAGCAGCACCGGAACAAAAGCTTACTTGTGCTCTGTCTTTCAACTCATTTGGTTCCTCAGCTTCAAAGAACCACATCAAAATATCTTGCCACAGAATAAACATCAACTGGATTTTCTTTCTGCATTCAACAGATATCAGCCTCTGCCAACTGCCAAGCAGAATATGGGGAAATGATGCCAAATTCCTCCTCGACATATAACCAAACCCATTAATACTGAAGTAGATTTAGGGATGTGTTGCAAAATATTTTGCATGGTCTCTTTAAACACATAATCACATCAAACAAAAAGGTGCCATAAAAGGCTGATATATAACATTTGAGGTAAAATTGTACTATTGAAACACTCAATTGTCCATGCTTTGTCAGTGCTATGGCATTTAAATGCTCCCACTTTGTCCCCATTCCCCTGAGTTCACTGCTGAGGACAGTCCTCCCGCTGAGTGCCATGGCAGCAGAAGGAGCACCTCAGCCAGGGTGTTAATGTTGAAAACAATTCTGACTTAATTTGTTTCGACCCAAGATGTAGAATAACTTCACAGTTCTTGTGTAATCAAAACTGAGAGGAAATACAGCCTCTTTTACCTCTTGTTTTTAATCTATAGCATATTACTTGTGCTACCTGTTTTAGTCTGGGGGGTGGTAACCACTGAGTCTTTTATGATGTGGAGATCTTCTCCAGGACCTGGGTGTTTAAATCCTTTGTGCTGTTGATTGTGATCTAACACCTGCTATTTCTGCAAAATAGCATGCAAAAGACAGGAGACATTTGCACGCACTGAGATACCATGAGCGATAACTCCACTATCAACCATCTGCTAGACCCTTTGTTTACTGCTGTTCTTTGTACTGAAGTTCAAATATTTTGGAATGAATGGGGGGAAAATTGCACAAGAAGCTCCCCAACTCAGCTTTAGTTCCTTTATGAACAACATGTGCAGAATATGATAGGAAACAAAAACATCTGTTTCCACTGGCTTTGCTGTATTCTGCTTTTCTATTGATTCATATGCAAACCCGAAGCCAGGCTGTTTGGGGCGTTCTCTCCTTGTTTATAATGTAAAAACCCCAGGCAAAATCAATACACAAAGGTAACATACTCAAAAGTGGAGCAGGTACTAGTAGGCCCACAGTAAGCCTGAATCAACTTTATAACTTCTGGATGAAGAATCTTTCATATGGAAATGGAAACTGAGATACCTAAAGAGAGAGAAGTCCCAAAACACATCCATTTTCTAATGGCAACACCATTGCTCATGGCAAGATTTACTATAAAGTAGAGGTGAACTTTTGTCTGTATTGATTAGTTTCATCTGGTCTGTGATAATTTAATGCATTGGAAATGTGGTTGTTTGCCTAGCAGACCAGCATGCCTGGTTCTGCTGTGCTGGTTTGTATTTCTCTTGGATATCCCAGAGATTCTGGGCAATGCCTGTGTAATCTGCATAAGTGGCTGTGGTGTTCCACTGCCTCTATGAATGCATTTAAATTGAGGTAGAATACTTGAAAATCCATCCTTTAAGAATTGCAGGTAGAAAGCATTATTTACTGATACTGTGTTGACCAATCACAGCTTTAAACAGGCCTCCTTGTGCATGCAGAATAGAATTTTTCCCTTCATCTTACCTGGGCCTCCCCTCTCGCTCTCCCTCTCCCTTCTCCCTCTTCCTCTCCTTCTCCCTGCTTAACCTTATAGCTCAACATTTAAAGGATTCACAGGGTGTGTAGAAGTCAGGCTCTCACTGCTCTTTTTAGTAAGAAGGGCCTTCTATACTCACTAAAAACTATGGTGCATTTGTGTATGCTGTTCCCACCCTTCTTTGGAAGCTCAGCTCTTTCACAGAAAAAAAAGCCCTTTTCCAGACTGGCTGGCTCAGAGGGGTAAAAGGATATAGGACTCCGTAGCTCAGGGAGGCAGATGCCCACCAAAAAGGGGATTGATGCTTTTTCCATAAACCTCATCACACTAAAAGAATCTCTGGACAAAGCAGAGCTGTTTCTGCCAAGATGCAACAGCACAGGTAATACATGTCCCTCTCCATCTTCCTATTAGTGACTTTAACCTCATCCTTAGTTAAGAGATATACTAATAGCACTTCCTAACTGTTTTAGGAATGTCTTATCCTTTAAGGAGGTTGTGCCAAGATGCTTCCTCTTATATATAAAATTTCCTAGCAGCGCAGAGACTTATTGCAGGGAGCTCATTCTGTCTGTAGAGCCTGCAAGACCTATTGCCTACAATTTATCAACCCATCTAGCTTTCTTATCAAAAATCTGAAACTGAATATGCTCTTGCCTTTAATAACCTTCCAGGAACACAGTGATAAATGCTACTTTTTAACAGAAGACTTTTGCAGACCAGTGTAGAATAGGAAAACATTTATCAACAAAAGGATGATACCAGGGCGTACTGATAGAAAGAAAACAGAGAGAAAGAAAAGGTAATAAACTAGTCATGAGACAATGTTTTTCCTCTTTTATTCAATATAATTATAATATGAAGTACTTCAGAAATGTAAAGATATTATTTGGCCCATCTTCTGACAACATTTTCAGCCTGCCTAGATATATAGAGGGAGATTTTTTTTTAATATGGTGCATATTGTTTCTTCTTCTTTCATTTATCTTCTATGACTAGGAAATCAGAAGCCCCAGACAAAGAGCAGGTAAGCATGAAACTTATGACTAAAACAGAGGATTTTGATTTGAAAAGAAATTGTGTAATTTCACTGGGGAAGGGACACAGGGCTCCTTTGTCTACAAGCCACGATAGAGCATTCCTTTCAGAGCTGCAGGGCATGAAGGGAAGATAGGTTCTGCCTCTGCCTCTTCCCCTGGCCCTGATGCACCCAGGTAAGGAGGAGAGAGGAACCCCAGACAGATGTAACTTCTGATGTTACCAGATTAGGGCTCCTCTCCAAGCTTACAGCGAGTGTGGATGCATGCAGGGACCAGTTGTTGCTCAGGGTGGGTGTGCAGCTGCTATTTCCTACCCACAAAATCTTGTACCAGCAGTTTCCAGCAAGAAACCAGGCAGGAGCAAGCTGTGCAGGTGGCACTATCCTAGCTCTCAAATCCCAAATCTTACAAGAAATTTCCAGAAGAGGAGGAGTTATTACTGTGTTTCTTCTCTTATTGCGCAATACTGATGTTTCGGCCACTAGATTAGTCAGTGAGAGATCTGTACTTAGATATTCGGTGACAAAAGGTCAATCAGGGTTACATCTTCTTTTCCCATGGAAAAGGCTGACTTCTCACCCTTGGTATTTTGACAAGTTTAGGCCTGTGTGGCTTTTCAAAAAAAACCCCTAAAAACAAAAACCAAAAAAAAATTATGTAGTCCAGTCTTTCAAGCATTTAATGAGCATGACCCTGTAGTTTCATCTTTGCAGTTTGCATTGCTTTCAGAAAAAGGGAAAAGCAAAATAAACTATGTTTTGCATGGCTGAGTTTAGTGACCATAAAAATTAAGCTACCAAGAAAAACCCCCAAGAATTGCTTTGAAAGCTTTTTTAAATACACTCTAAGAAAATTCTAAGTTTATTGCAAAAGAAGCAACCATTTTTCTGGTCAAAATTATGCATTTGATAGTTGAGCAAAGCATATTTCCAAATAAATTTAAAAGCACTATTGTAAAAAAAAAAAAGGGGGGCAAACAACAACAAAAAAAAGGAAAGTAGAAGTTACAAGACTGGCCTCCAGTAAGTTCTGTTACCTGTTTTAACAGAAACATTATTTCTTTCTATCCTGCCTCTCACTGAAAATAAGACATGAAAAGCAAAGCAAAAAATAGAGATGTTCCATCTATCAATGTAAATTGTCCTGGTACTGGTATAACTAGCACATAAATTGCACGAAAAAGGAATATACAGTATGTTTGTTCTGCTGTTGAGAAAATAAAGTTCACTTAGTCTGGACTGCCACATGAAGCCTTTCCCTTTCTTTGGGATACAATGAGGGAAGAAGTTGTGACATGGGAGGGACTCTTGCCTTTGAAGAACATGACAAGTTTTGAATAAATAAGAACGAAGATGTGAAAGTTACTGTGTACCCTTCTTCTCACTGTGGGGAACTGAACAGGCCTTTTCCTGCCCGGCTGTTTTATTTGCCCATTTGTAGACGTCTGCTCTGAGAGATGGGATGCATATTTTTGTGATCATCCGGGAAAGGGGAGNTGACAAAATGGTGGGAAATGGCAGATGGAAAGGGGTGATTAGGGAAGCCTCCCATACTCTCAAACCATGAGTGTGGTTAATATGGTATGTGTCTTCTTCTACCCCGTTTGATAGAATCATCGTCAGTACTTGGGGGAAGACCTGTCCTGTTTCTTTAATTGTGTGCTTCATCACTGTGTAGATATTCTTGTGGAGTTTCTAAGGAGTGGAAGGTTTTTTGGGTTTTTTTGGGGTTTTTTTGTTTTTTTAAGGTGGGAAGAGAGTTTTCTTTTGAATACCAATAATATTTTGTTTTCTTATTGGGGGACATTTTTTAAATAAATATTTGAGATATGTGGGTGTTTTGTTTGTTTTATTTCTAATATGTTATATACACTGTAAGCATGGTTGTACACATGAACAAAAACTCCCTTTCTATCTACAAAACATAGTACAAGATATAGTTTGTACTAAAATCTGACATGATTATAACATTTCAGGAAAGATGCTTAAACAGAACAATTCAACATGATTTTCTCCTCTTTTTTTCACCGTAAAATTTCAGGAAAATGTACTAAGACATTTTGAATTCAGAAAAACAAATATTTACCCAAGAGAAAGTGGTTCAATTAAATTATCTAGCTAGCTTTGCAGGCAACCATATGATGTGGGTTGAAGAGGAAGCAAGTAAGCAATATATTCTGAGCTTTACTTCCCTCTTTATTCATAGAATCATTACTGGAGCAGCTTCTTGTCTGTTGTAATTCACTGTAACTTCTTTGGTTCTTATGCAAAAATGCCAATTTATATTGTAAAAGAAGAGCTGAGCTGAGATACTTTCTGCTCATCAAATTTTACAGATCTTGAATTAGTTTAAAATTCAATGCATTCTTACAGTGCTACTGAAACTTTGCATGGTTAGCTTTCAGAAGAGTTTCCGGAAGTGAGCAGTGTACAAAAAGCCCTCCCAAAACTTGAACACATCTGTTTTAGATAGGACAATGCAAAATTGTTTTCAGGATTATGGGAAATCCTTTGCTAGCATGTTAATCTTGTTAGTGAACAGTCAAATCTGAGGCAATGTCAAAAAATTGGGGAATGTGGCTGAACTGTCCTTCCAATTAAGTTTCTCAGTTATTGTCCAGAAAATGTCTGTACTTTTCTTTGTAAAACAAACTGGAATACCTAGAAAATATTTTGGCACTTAATGATCCATATTATTATTTACTATCCTTGAAAAGATCTGGAATTTAAGTTTTTATAGCACTAAATTAAAATATTTTAGTTGTCACTGTAATTTTCTGATCATGCAGTTTCCAATCTGCACAATAAATTAGGGTGTTGGCATAATGAAAGCATGTGATTGGCACAGGTTACTCAACTGATAAAGTCATTTACTGACTGACTGATATGCAGGTAAATAACCGGAGCTAATTCAACATATAAGCACACTGTATCTGCTTACCCAGGTCTTAGATACTTTTAACACTTAATTTTTTTTACAAAATTTTCTTTCAAATACCATGTAATATAAGTGATATGGAGAAACTCAGAATAGTGAAGAATTTTTCTTGTGAAGTCTGATTGCTTAGTATATGGCATTTTAAATTTGAAATTAAATGTACTTTAAAAGATGGTATGTTTAGAAAACTTTAGAACATTGTTCTAAATTTATTTTTAAAACTTGTTAAAAAACCCCAAACCCTCCATTTTCTAAAGAAAAAACAAGACACTAGTATATGCAATATGAATAAGAAGTCTTAATTTGGGTCTACAGCTGCTGATTGCACCAAACCCCAGTTTGAAATAAATGCAACTCAGTTAAACACAAATACTGTTCAAAGTGAACCTCAGCTTTCTAAAATAAAGGCTGTAAGACGCTGACTATTCAAAGGCTGTAAGATACAGAGGACATGACCTTCAGAGGAAACACTTGAAGCCCTGCTGTTCTGGAGGAAGCTGCCTACACAGCAATATCTGCAGGCTAAAATGTGATTCAATAATGTACATCCTCACTCTTCTGTTCTTGGATGTGGGGCTTATTCCTTCTCTATAAAACCTTTAAGGCATGCCATGAAATGCAAAGTTACACAACAAAAATCTCTTTACGCAAGACAGCAAAATCTCTGTATTTTTTCTCTTCATTTAGGAAGAAAAACAGCATAGTTTGCCCTGCTCTACATACTCCCTAAGTGGAAGGACTAAGTCTCCACTCTGCTGACATATATTATGGAGAAACTCTGTCCTCGCCTGTCCATAGCAGGAAAATGGGGCTTAGGTATAAACCCTAACTAGAAGAACAAATCCCAATTCTATAAATTATCAGGAGTTTCTTTCAAAAATTGAGTCTGCCCAAGAGTTCCTAACTGTGGGGAAAGTATAGATCTAAACCCAGATAACACAGCCCAGTGTCTTTCTTGATGTGAATCTTATCATGATGACCTTTTCTCTTCAGTCACTCTCCAAAACTCATCAGGATCTTTTATGGAATTTCCTAGCACCTTCTGCATTATGCAGCTTTTATAACATCACATACATGTCATCATTCCTTAAAATATGGAAGCCAGCAAGAGAAGCTGTGGTGTTGGAAGTTGGTATCAGGCAGGCAATCTCAGCTGCTTTGCCATCATTATTTTCAGCTGCTCCTGAAAAAGTGACGTTTTTTTCCAGAGGCCCCTGTTTGTCACTGTTCTTCCCATCTTCTTGCTGGCTTTCTGCCTCAGTGATGGACTCTGGCTCCTCATATTCTAGCTTGGTTTGCAACGCCACATGGTCATTTTTGTCTAGCCATTCCTAGAAAAATCAAGATGTTAATGTTGGCAGAGATGAGTTATCTATCAAAAGAAACCTGATTGTACAGACACCAATTTTCCTTTCATATTAGCATCTTTCCAGGATAAGTCACAATGGAGAAGATGAAAAGGAAGAAATGTAGAGAAGCAGGACATAAAACAGCAGGACAGAAGAAAGACAGAATGGCAGGAAAGCAGTCAGGATTCCAGAACTGCACACAAACTCCTACTTATTCTTGAGACCACATTAAATACATCTTTCTATTTAAGTAGGGGCCTTAGAAAACTTTGGATGTATAAAATATCTGGTGTTCCCTCTTTTATAGCCTCACACTTTCTTTGACCCAAACCCTGATTTAATCTAAATTAAGATTAAATTTAGATGAAGATTTAGGCAACATAGCATATCTGTATTAATGCTTCAGGACTAATCTGAATTTGTATCTTTCTTCACTTTGAGTTTAAAGGTATCTTTTATATAAAAAGTTTTCAGCTTGTCACTGAAAAATTATTACTGCTTTTTGATATCTCACTGGGTTTGAAAGTGTAAATATTTAACCTGTTTTCCCTTTAGAGGAAACTTAAACTCAATTAAGGTAAATACTAATACAGCTAATACAGAAAACTACACCACATATGGGATGTCAGGGACTCATAAGAAACATTATGAAAACAAAAGCAAAAACTGGAATCTATTCATTTGATAGCCATTCCATATTGAAAGGTTTAGTGAACACGCACCTCTATGGCTAAGAGAGGACATTTCCTACTGTGACTGACACCTCCAAAGTGTCTCAGCCCTCACGCACTCAGCACTTCACAAATATAAAGGACAAGATCAGGTTGAAGCAAGCTCCCCTACCTATCATGCACAGGAAAGGATGGAAGCATCACAATTGTGTTTCAGTGGATATCATGCCTCTGGACACCCTTAAATTCTTCTCCAGGAGTTTCTCTGTCTCTATAGCAAGTGTCTTTTCACAGTCCCAAAGCAGCACTGCACTGATTGTATGAGATCTGGTATTTGCTCTGTGGACCTTCTAGGTGATGCTGCACGAGGGGAAGGGCTTTGGGGATTTTATCGTGGGTCAGAGAGTGCTTGTCTGTGCAGAGCAAGAGTCAGTACCTACTTTCAAATTATTCTCAACACGGTGGAGTTCACAGCCCTGCTAAGAAAGTGATGTTTACCTGTAAGTTTCCATTATGATCATTGAAGAGATCAGCAAATAGGTATTTTGGATCTGGTATAGCAGGCAGGACTGACATCTGAACCCTGCAAAAAGGAAAAAAACCCCTAAATCGATGTTTTGTTATAGCACGGTTATTCGTACAAAAATCTACTTCAGCACAGTTCTGTACCCACAAATATATTTGACATGACAGTACTCTGTTCTTGATTTCTTTTAAATGTGTTCTCAAGTCAACAAGCACTTGCAACAGTCTGATAACACCATCAGGCTAAGAGTATTTTTTTGATGAATTTTCAATCCAACCCCCATCTAGCAGAATCCAGACTTTACACAAACTTCCAGCTAGTCAGCATGTGCAATTCTTCTCGATGCAGCAGTCAGAGGTTGCATTTTCTGGTCAACTTCCCCTAGACAGGGAAGATGTTGTAGCAACCATCTGTATTGGCTGACTCAGTGAATGCAAACATAAATGTGAAACATACAAGTGCAGGAAAAAACTCAATTTATGAACTAAAAGGGTGATTAGAGTCAAAAATACTTTCATGTCTGAAAATACATAAATTTTGGTGCTTTTTTCCCCACCAAAAAAACCAAAATCTGGGGCCTTTGCGGGTTTACTTGTTGTTTGGTAGTTGTTTGGGGTTTTTTTAATTGGAAATTCTAAACATGAACAGTGTTATTCAACTGCCAATCTAAATATTGATACAGTTTTATTAAAGTTGAATGCACTCAAGCTGACTTTATTCAACTGCAATAGACACTGAGATTTATGAAGGTTGGACGACGGAATGTCCTTTCAGAAGAAGCAGCTAGAGTAACTATCTTCTCAGGATTTAACTAGATTCCTAAAAAGGAGAAGAAATTAAGTGGAAGAGACAGAATTTTATCCTGAAGGATTGCCTTTTACCAAAATTGTTTCAGTTTTGCAAATTAAAGGCCTTGGTGTTCGGAAGGCCAGGAGGTATTATTCCTCAAATTGCATTTAAGCTACTGACTTCTGCATCTTCACCATGACTTCATTTATCTGATAAGAATTTTGATCACTAAGAGGCTTCATCCTGAATGATAGCTCTATTTTCATGACATGGATTTTTAGTAGTAACCAATAAAACTGTATTTACCTCTGCCATTTACACAGAAGAATCAGGAGGATAAGCATCATTAAGAGTACTGCCAGCAAACAACTTAAAACAATTACTGTATTTGACTGAGAAGTTACATCATCATCATCACATGAATCTAAGAATAATCAAAAAAAGAGTATGTCAAAACAATTTTTTTTGCTTTAACTGTAAATGTTCCTAATCATGCTAAAATGTTGACTTTTTCTAAAAAAGAAAAAAATAAAAGTTTTTAAGGACAAATAAGACAAGTTTAATTGTTCAATTGAGACCGAAAAGAAAATCTCTACTTCCTCAAACCTTGCAGGAAAATAAAATTGTGCTTTTATTAATCTAAATTGACCTAGTACAGGACAATGGAAGGGCCTTATCGGCAGTGTAGATGCATTATGAATGAATCAAGTATTTTTACTCATCTTTATCACACTGCCTTGACAGTGATAAAGCAACTTGGTGCTGAGATCTGTATTACGTACACCTCCTTACAATCACTAAAGCTGCAAATGTCTTTTCTCCCAACAGAAACCAAATAAAAAATCCCAGCAAAAAAAGACCCAGCAAACCACAAGAGCTGAGACCCAAAAAGTAAATAGTGGCAGGCTAACACCTAACATGCAGGTATATAAAACTAATGAATTTGTGCATTTTTCTGCATTCTCAGTGTTTTTCCTGCAGCTTTTGTAATGTAACCTCAAAACTCTGCCTCCTACTACTGATCTTCTGGTCTCCACAAAAATGCCAAAATCCTGGACGATCATTCATCCAGGAGCAACTGTCCAGCTTGTTCCACCTCCCTGCTCTGTTTAGCTGCCAGGAAGCCGCAAGTAAAATTGTGCCCCCCACCTCCACACCCACCCTCCCCCAAGTGAGGTCTTCAGAGTTTATGAAATTTCTTGAAGCTCCATGGCTTCATCTGACTATAGATTTGAAGTCAGTAACTCATTTAAAGTCCTGAAGGAAACTGCTTTCCCCAGTGAAGGGGCTGTATCAATGTCACTTCTCTTCCAGGGGCACGCAGAATGTCATAACCACTTTGTGTCCTCTGTGCTGTCCTTCCTTGCAGATACCTGCTGACAGCCTCTGGTCAAATGGTTCAGGTAAGGCAGGTAAGTTGTCTGCTCTCAGAGGTGCAGAGGAAGACACTGTCCTTATTTCTTAAAGGCATTTGCCAGCCACACCTGAGGACATGCTTTCAGGCTCACAATTTGCATAGTGGAAGAGCCTTCTCTGTAGGTCAGCACTGTGGCCACAAGTGCACAGGCTACCTATGCTCCAGGATTTCATCCCATCTTTGTGTACATAGACTGTCTTCAAATAAGCTAATACCCCATTGCATTTTGGAGAACTTGATCTTGTTACACTGGACAACTGAGTGCTTCATAATTCTGATAAAGCGTAGTGGGTGGCATTTTGTGCTTAGGTAATATAAATGTGCTGGTATAGTGTACAGACTTTTTCCATTACAGCAAATCTGGGTTTTGGTTTTGATAAGCAGTTGAAATACTGCTTACATTGACAATCTAATTAAAGTCAGTCACACTCAATTAAATGCAACTGTCTGGTAGGAAGGCAGTGCTGATACCGGCTTTGCTTCCCTTCAGCCTCTTTTTCCCCATCGTCCTCGTTCCAATCAGTCCAGCACCCCTGAGCATCAGACTTCTCTGACCTGTGGTCCTGTAGTTCAACTGGGTGTACTTGCAGAACAAACTGCCTTCAAAAACTGGACATCAGGGATTTTCTCAGAGTTCGTATTTGACATCCAAATATCATATGTGGGTACCCTCCTTCAACACCCATACCCACAGAGCCCCCATGCATCACATTAGCTTCACTTGGGAATCCTTGACACTATTGTAACACAAATAATAATAAGAACACTTTTAACTTTTCTGATTATGACATAAATTGATAAACATTGGAAACAAAGTGGGCAGAGTTCAACACACGCAATTAAGCATTCACATGAACTCTCTTTGAAAACACAAGATGGAGCACAATAGTGCAACATTCATTTGCTGCATGTCTCCAGGTTCTTTTGCAGTCACCCCTTCTTCTTTTGCACTTAGACTATATATGTATATATATATTAGCTATTACCTAATAACGTGCCGTTCTTCCAAAATGTTTCTGCTTCCCAGTCACTGCTGTAATTAACTACGTTGCAGTGTGGTACCCGCCTCCTCAGTCTGACCCGGAAAGAATAGCACTTCCTTGGATCAAAGCCTTGCTCTCTAACACTGCAGCACTTACAAATTCTGGACTGAGAAAGAAGATGTATCATTGTTAATTCTGGTTTTCAAGACAGTGCTTCAAAATGTTGCACTCAGTCATGATCACAACTAGGACAAGGGATAGGACAATGCCATACCTCAGAACTGAATGTTAACTTCTCTGAGTTTTGAGGAATTCTGTTTCTTGACTGACTTTTGACTATTCATATCCATTCCTCATTGTACGGTATTCAGTTGAAGGTCATAGCCATCATTGCATAGTGAACTAAGTTACAGTTGCATATTTACAATATACAAGGACACTCCCATCCACAAAATATTTACAAGTTATATTTGAGAATGGAAAAGTTCAAGTTAGTGAAATAATACTTGGAAATACTTAACAGCTAATTTTAGAAAAAATAAAAATCCTGTGGAATTTCTTTTTTTTCATACTATCTTGTTAGTTTTTCTTCCTTTTCTCTCTTCTTCTCCCTAATCTGGTTTCTGCTTCTATCTTTCCAAATTCGTCTATTCTGAATGTATGAGTTTTCCCTTAGATTGCCCTCAGCTCTTTGTGTGGCAACTGCCTATAACTTGTAAAGTAAATTATTTCTGGCATGGAGGGTCCTAAAAATCTAGATGTTTTCTGCTACCAGTTATATTTGAAAATATAGGATGGGAGAAAATTTGGAAACAACTGTATTTTATATTCTACAGGTATGTTCCTTCCAACTCCTTTCAACATTGATTAAAAATGTGACATACGACTCACTTGCCACTCTTCGTCAAACTTGCTTTTGTATTGAAGCTCGAGTCTCAAGCAACTCGCAGCTCTCTCTGGTTTATTACAGCTTACAGTAACAGTGTCCTCTTTCCAGAAGAAGGTCACATTTTCTGGTTGGTTGGGCTTTACTAAGAAGAAGAGAAACAAATTTTGCTATAGCTTCCTAAAGAGCACTTTACAGTTAAAATATTTTTTTTCTATCCTTGGCTCAATATTTCAATAGGTAGTAAGTGAAGAAGGTGGACTTTCTTCTCGGAGGTTTTGCTTTTGCAGCTGACCTCTCTGTTAAACATCAAAAAGGAGCTTGACACCATGACACTGGCCACCCTTTGAGGTGCCACACTCAAAGGCAGGAACTGTCTCATGGCAGGAACCTATTGTAACTACTTAAGGGAGGACTTCAGTCTGCTCATACTCCCTGCAATCCAGACAAAGAAACAAGCTTCTCCACTGGAAATGAAGTGACAATTCAGTACCATCCAAGACAGGCTTGTGCAGCTGCTGGAGGCTATGTGGGATATGGTGGGGCATCTGCAAAAGCACTGGGTTCCGACCTATGCACAACTGAATCTGCCCCTTGCCATTTTCAGAGGGTCTGAAAACAACTCCATGATTGGACCCATGCAGCTGGTAAGTCTTCAGCAGTGGGAAACAAAGGGGTGAAAAGAGCACTACCTGCTTTCTCAATCCTTTAGTTGCCTTTTGTATTGTGAAAATTCTGCCTTCCTAATTTAAAGACTTCAGTCTGATCCTTGATATTTGTCCTTCGTTACCTAACCCTTTTGAAAATAATTTTATTATCAGTGGGTGTTTAATAGCGAATATTTGAGGCTCAGGCTGCAGTTTTCCATAATTTAACAGATATTGGTAAAATTATGAGATATAAAAATATTCTCACAGTTTGATGTCTTGGCAGGTTTATGTTTAATCCCTTTTGCTAAAACATTATTAGTATATTTGGAATTTTTTTTTCAGATAATTCTCCATTGTATATCTTCTATGTGATTTCTATTAGAAAAAAAAATCCCTCCACATTGAACAATGTAGCTATGTGAAATTCCAATAGTTTTTCATAAACTAATCTCACACTAGATGTGAAATATGTATTTGGGGACTGGAAGGATTTAATAAAAACAGGAACACTATGTCTCTACTGGTAGTAGGGCGTCCCTTTTACTCTGCCAGGCTGTATCAGAGCAATTCATCTAATTTCTATTGGCATCCAGTGATGGGTTTTGACAAGACGCAGTTCGCTGCCTCGCACAGCATGAAAGATAGCAAAAGAATGGACAGTATGAGAGAGATCACACAGCTAACACTAACACAAAAAAATATTATGCATTTTCTTGATGAGCAGGCCTGCATAAGACAAAGCACACCCATGTATATATTTTTAGTATTTTTATTCGGATTTGAAACTGTATTTTGGGACAAATCTGACTGTCCTGTGTTAACTTGTTTAGCTGCAGCTGCACACAAGCCTGTGTAACTACTGGTGACAGCAAGGAACAAAAATCAACATGAAATAACTATGGTTTTGTTTTGACATGCACACTAATAACATTTTATATGCCAGATAACTGATTTCTTCTCAAACTTAGAGAACTGGAGAATCAGTGAGGATACTAAAACTGACAAAGTTGTGATTTTTCATACTTACTGTAAAAATCAGATTTAAATTGTTTAGAAAAAAGCTCTTCACTTTTGTTGCTGTTCCTGATAGAGATGGCAAGGGTGGGTCCTTCTGTCTTAAAAAGACATCCAGAATTATAATCTTGATCTAATAAGTAGGTCGTACATGGCTTCCAAACTTTGTGCTTGCCTTCATCAAATCTGTAAATGGAGTAATATTGGTAAATGGAAAACTTACCAATTAACACAAATTAATTAATTTTTGTTACTGCTCTTTCTTTTTTCGTTTTTTCAGATGCTATACAAGGGAAAGTGTGAGCTTGGTATTTCTTGAAGTGACAAATTTCATAGCGATGTGAGAGAATTCATCACCCAAACTTCACTGAATTCCAGCTCTGAGTTTCGATGCAGTCTGAAATAACCAAGTTTCCTCCATGCTGTTGTTTTCTAATAAGAGAATGACTTGCTCAAACAGATGCTCTCATGATCCTGTTTCCAGGACTGTACTGTGAAAAGTTTTCACATGTACAACCCAGAAAGAAAAGATAAGGACTATGACTGTCTTTAACCAAAATACTACACTTCTGTTAGTCATTAATGATGTCACTTAATGAGGAAAATATATACACATATGTGGAAAACACACTTTCAATAGTGTTATTAACATTAGCGCTTAGCACAATGACGGGAGAGGGACAAGTCTTTCATATCATGTCTGTTGTGACTGATTACTCACCAGGTTTATTGATTAGTACACTTCTGTAGGTTGTGAATATTAACAGGTTTCATGCTGGATATTAACAAATGTTAAAAGCATTTCTAGTTCACAAAAGACTCGAATGTACTTGGATATTTCATTCTCCTGAAGTAAATCCTTTAACAAGAGAGGAATAGCCACTGGAATACTCACGTGTAAAGAAATGACACATTCTCATTGGGAAAAAGCTCTCTTGTTGCCCATGTGATCTGCATCTTCTCGTTGTTGAAGTTGATTATTGTGGTGTTGATGGCATCTTTCCAACCTGCCCAGGACATTTACAGAGAATATGATTTCAGTAATGAGTATGAAAAACATCCCTTGACGTTAGTAGGCAATCAGTATTTCAAAGATACGTATGCAATAGGTTCAGATGGTCATAAAATAGGAACACATAAGAACATCCAAAACACAAGGAAATAAAGTAAAATAACCTAGAGAGGTTGAAATTAGCATTTCAAATAGTGAAATGAAGGCATGCACAGAGACATGAGAGAGAGACTTTGGCCACATGGTCCTGGGACCAAAAGGTGTAGACTGGGTGACATTTGCACACTGCACAAAGCCTTTACCTTGAGGACAACTTTTCCCATAATACATGCTCAGAAAAACTATTTGGGAACTAATGCCACAGGGAATGCCTATGTAAATTGTCAGATGTTTACGGTAAGAAACAAGGAACACCAGAAGTACAGACCAGTCAAGACCCACAGGAATGCAGAGCAGATCGGCACAAGTAGGTGCATGTTTGATCTGTGTCATTCCAGCCCATTGCACCTTAAATACAAACACAATCATTTAATGTCCTCTGACTGCACGCGGAAATTGTTTCCTCTCTGATCATCTCCTTGTTAGTGTTCTTGCTAGGGACACAGGATTCCACAATCGGACACTGAAGATAAACCTGACATTGAAGAAATGGAGAAATTAAGAAGGCAGAAGGATTAGAAATCCTTTCTACATCAAGAATCATTTATTTTGCATTCTACGAGATGTGAAATTGTGCTTACTGAGTGAATAAAGAGGAAGAAAACGTATCATCAAGAAACCAGTTGAAGGTAAAATTTACAGACTGCTGTCTCCCGCTGTGAAGTGTCTACCACTAAAAATCTTTGCTGGAATACTCTTGTCTAGAAGGAGAATAGAGGATTTTAGCTTTGATTGCTGTGTACATTTTATGCCCCTCTGGACTTTTGAAGGAGTTTAAAATTTTAAAATATTTCTTATGAGCTTCTCATCACTTCCAGTCATCCTGATTATTTCATGGGTATCAGGAATAACTGTTCTCACAACCAGATATGGTTGCTATCTTTTGCTCCGTAATTCTGGTGAAGAATGTGAGAAGACATGGATTCAAGCAAGCATTTTGCCTATTTTCATGCCTACATCTCTTGTGTCTAGGTGCTTTATGACTACTCTAATCAGAGTTAGTCAGAACATTTTTGTAGAGGTGTATTTGTGTTGTAACACATAGTTTTGTCAAAACCATTCAAGATAGTTATAACAAGAATCCAGGACATACTGAGTAGATGTACCTTCAGGTTTCTGCTATGTGAGTCATGGAGCTGTGGAAAAAATTCTGGTCTTATTCAAGAAAAGGACTTGAAACTAACTCCTCCATCTCTTACCTAATGCCTGAAATCTTCTTCTGTATTGTTTTCTCAAACAGAAAACAGTGTTTGTTTACATGCTAAGGCAAAACCAGAAGTTAAAAACCTTAAAAGGTGTAATAAGATGGAGTTTATCCAGCCAGTTCTACCTCTGTTGTAACAAATTATCTATGTAGCTCATTTTTCCTAAGACTTTAGGCTCTTTGTAATTCCCTTCTGCAGGTCTAAGAGATGATGTTGTCTTTTACTAAAGCCACTAAGAAATATGATGGCAAAGTGCCTAACAGTGGATTCTTGGTCCGCTATTGCACTAATACTTTTTAATTTTTTGGACTACTTTAGCATGGTTCTGCTGGGCAGTACATAGAGTAACTGAAATCCTTTACCTCTTGGACTTCTATAAAAGTAGTTAAATGTATATTTAATGTATATTAAGTGTATAATTACATGTTCTCCATCCTTAAATAAAATTGACATTATTAAAAAAATTATAAATGTTAGTGAATGGAGAATATTGTACTGTCCTGAGATAATTTTTATGATTATAGAATGAATCTTTTCAATTCCCTTTAATATATACTTTCTACTTTGGGGTAATTAGTCTGATTGCCTGTATTTTCACTTTGAGAAAGAACTGTTAATGATAATGCTTCAATTATGAAAATAAGAACGGGAAGAGTACTTGCTTTCTTAATTACATATTTTCAAGGGTAATTAATTTCAAAATTAATTTCTGATGCTCTTTCTATGTGTACAAGAGTTGGGCACAATGACAGAAAGCAAAATGCTGTTTGTAGGGCATGTTTGTGAACCTTCCACTAGACCAGGCTGCTCAGAGCTCCATCCAGCCTGGCCTTGAACAATTCCAGGGATGGGGCACCCACAGCTTCTCTGTGCAACCTGCTCTGGTGCCGCACAACCCTCACAATAAAGAATGTTTTCCTAATAGCTAATCTGAATCTAGTCTCTTTCATTTTAAAGCCATTGCCCCTTTTCCTGTCACTACGTACCCCTTGTGGAAAGTCTCTTCCCATCACAATCAATCCGAGGTGTTAAGTCAATTTTGTTACAAGGGCTGGACAGGTACAGAAAAAAGGAAGGAAGAGGAAAAAAGGAGTTTGTAACCTAAATACAGAACACCATAACAGAAGCAAGGAGAGGAAAAGCTTGGTTTAGATATCTCAAAGAGGAAAAAACTGCAATGCTATGATTTTTGTCCCTCCAAGTTCAGAGTGCTAAAACAATACTAGAATGTTTATTCTTTATGAATTAATTTTATCATACTGAGCAGTATAAACAACTTTTAAAAATTTTTTGCAAATTATATTTATGGAGAAATTGTTAGAATTAAGAGGGATAGCACTGGTTCATTACTTGTGAGAGAGAGCACACAGAAATTGCTTATCCAAAATTTTTTTATACATCTGACAATAACTATGGTGACAATATTTAGACTGAATTTGTTTCTCAAATAGGTGATGTATGTTTGGAAATCTCCTTGAATGTGTGACTACGTATCCTACAATCTGCCAGCAGAGAAAAAAGAGTTTGGTAAGGTTGTAATCCACCCTTCCATCTCTGTGCAGGTCAGTTCTTAAAATCCTTCTTCCAGGGTGCCATATTTTCCCTTAATATCAATGTCAAAATGACACCACTATTAAAGACCATAGCATTCTTGCAATAGGAAGTTTGATCTCTTCAAACTCTCAGTGGGATAGTTGGGGTATGACCGGCTCTAGAGATGGACAATAGTAAGGAAACCAGAGGAATCACATGGGATTTCCACACAATACAAAGTGGACACTAAGTAAAAACTAAGTGTGTGTTCTGAGTAGCCTGTTGGAAGGTAACGAAAGACACCAGCTAATTCTAAACCTTAAACAACACTCATTATTCTCTATTTTTTCAATTGTATTATAACTCTGGACTATTTATTGGAGGCTGCAATTCAGAGGTGAAGACTAAATCTTGGGTTTGGTGACGAACATTTTTTGTATGGCGAAGAGTATCGGGTTGGCTCCAGTCCTGCAGTGGACCTAACTGCACACACTGAGTAGTTGACTTCAGCAGGACTGGTCAGATTGTATCAACTCAACAACATAAATAAGTCTTTCTGAGATCAGAACCTTTTTCTGCAAAACAACTCTACATATTATGAATTAAAATGCTGGGATTTTAACATAAAAATATAAACTCCAACAGCTGCAGTTATTTATGTACTAAAATAGAAGGCAATACATTATTATATTCTTTAACAATAAATAGAAAGTTAATTGAAATGGAATAAAAATTCTAATAAAAACATCTAGTGATATATACAAATTCTTTCATGTGCTCTAATTTTAAAGAATTTCATAAGAAATCATCCTCAACATAATTAAGTAGGTATGTAGGACAGAATCTTGCCAATCTTTTATCATTAAAGATTTTGTTTTCAGAGCTCCAGTCAGAGAAATTTTTTTCTGTGCTTCCTAATTTCTTGAGTTTTGAAGTTTTTTTGAAGTAGTATGAGTTGTATTTTTTGTAAATGTACAGTAAGTATTTGGATGTATCCTCAGATTATAACATGTATATGTTGCATAATTTAAATTTCGACATGAAGAGATGCATAACCTAAGTGAGTTTCTTAAAACTTAGATTAAATTGACATCAAATCCTCTGAGGATATGTGCAGTTTATCTGAAATACATTTTTTCTTTTTGATGATGTTTCCCCTGCCGTTAACTGAAAAGGCGTTTGGTTTTAAACAACTACACACGTATACTTCTGCAGGCAGAATCATTTGTGTCTTCTGGTAGAGGAAAGAGAAAAAGAATAGAGGAGACAATTTTTCTCCCTTTATTTACGATGGAATTTTTTTGAATTCAGACGTGACATCATGGATCATTCTCAGCTGATATGTCAGCTCTCTCACAGTAACTGCAATTATTTAAAGCCTTCTTCTAATTATGATCCTGGAGGCATACAATACACCAAAGCAATAAATTTATAATTATTCTTTCTGTTATGATAATGGGTAGATGAAAAGGTCAAGAATATTATGAATAGGCAGTCCCTGGGCTAAGAAAGGTGACACAACTTTCTGTCTGAGGATGACCTGCTGGTCCAGCTGGGTATGCAGCATGCTGCAGTGCTGCAGGACACATGCCAGTGCCCTGGAGCAAGAGCTTCAGAGAGAATTATCCAAGTCTACACCTTCCGTGAAACCAGATGGGGACTGGTAAGGTTCCGCACAAGACTTTAACCTCACAGGCCCTGCTGGGAACCTTGTTCTTCTCAAGACAGAGAAGCACGGAAAATGCCACTATGGTGTGTGGAGAAAGTACTTCTACAGGGAAAAAAAAAAAAAGAAATTTCCTTAAGCAAAAAATTATGCAGATACAACCATGAGCAAGAATACGAGCAAGTACGTTCCATCTCCTTTCTATTTTTCAAAGTTTATTACTGAGAAAAAGTACTACTGAAAGGGAACATATAAAAAGTCTAAGTGTCATGGAACAAATGAAAAAAAAAGAAAGGGAGAGGCAGAGTATCAATCATCAAAGATAACAGAATGGAACATGCATGTACTGGAACAGTTGCAACCTCATTGATGCATAGCAAAGAAGAAAAACCACTTTTGATTTCCTTACACTGACAAAATCTGATAACTAACCACATGTTGAACTTCCACATATTGCAGTACACTGTACAGAAACTACTGGAGAACAAGACCCAGATCTGAACCTATAGTCTTTAGTTACCCTTAGTACTACTGGTTGTTGAAGGACAGTTTCATTTTTTTAATAGGAACAAATGTGGGCGAAAGTGCCATTTGTGCACAAGACTGCTGAATTGAATGCATAGGGCAGAGAATAAATAGAAAACATCTTTTCAAGAAGAGGAAAAAGACAGCAAGTGGAAGTTTTTTATCGACATTTTGAGATGAGGTGTAATTGATATAGCATAATTCTTAGAATCCACCATAATGAGTGTTTTGGGGTTTTTTCCAGAAGATTGCTGACCATTGTTAGGCATCACAACACTGCATAAATTAAGCATCACAACTCTGATTTTCAAATTTTGTTCCACAGAGGCATGCCATTAGCACAGCATCGCTATAGGTAATTGCCATCTTAGGGCAGGAAAGTCACCTTCACTCACAGGACAACCAGTGACAACCAGGGACAATTAACCTTGGAGAATCTGGTGGTGCAGCATTGTAAAAAATGGTATTTACCATATGTATGGCAGAACAGAGAGCTGATTTATAAGTTGATAGGATGAAATCATAATTTTAAAGAAATCCTTTTCCTTATAAAATGAATGACAGGGAGCTTGTGGGAAATTAACTAGAGTGAGGATTAGATTTTTGGTGTAGATGTTGGGCTTTATGTTTGATTTCTGTAATAATGCAATGTAATGTAGTGTAATGTAATAATTTATCTTTGACAAGCTATAAGTAATGGCACTGCAGACAAATATCTAAAATAGAGATGTTCTTAACCAGCCAAACAACCAGTCTTTATTAATTTTGCTGTATAGTAGTATTTTTACCTTGATGCTTTTTCAGGAGCAAGATATTGCTGATCTTCTGATCTTTTCACAAAGAGTTCATCCTTTCAGAGTACTAAGTGCAGAAGTCTTACCTTGAATGTGTTTTATCTTTCTTTGTTCAGTGAAGGCTAGACTTTTTTGGCTGCAATCTACTCTGTTAGAAAACTTTCATAGAAATCTGTTATCTTTTTTTTTTTAACAGTCCACTTTCATTTCTGCTAGATATTCATTTTTGTTTGGTTCATTCTTTTCATCAAAAAAAGCACTGAATATTGTAACACATGAGGTAAAATATACACAGAAATATTGCTAGCTGATATATCAATTTCTTAAATAAATATCTGGGGATTTGAACTTACCAGAAGACTGAGAAGCCACAAGGTTGTCCAGTGTGAAGATCATCAAATATGCTTGAAAGATGGGTCTCATGGTTGGAATGACACAACAGACTGTGAAGAGATGAGTAATCATAATCTGTGGACTTACTGTTTGATCACTTTACACCAGATGCTGGAGGGAACTGGAGGAAATGACTACAGGAAATAAAAAATGACATATCTATAGCTACAAACAAATCAGAAGTGCAGGACCTTCTTCATACAACATAAAAAAACCCCTCTCAGAATATGAGTATCTCTTCTGCCAGCTTTATCTTCTCACAGCTGTATCAGTCAGAGGAGACCGTAGCCCTGATGCAAACCAGGACGAGGTAGCTGTGCAGAGGTGTGACCACACAGAATCACAGAATCAACCACAGAGCCACAGAACAGGCAAGGTTGGAAGGGACCACAGTGGGTCATCTGGTCCAACCTCCCTGCTCAGGCAGGGTCATCCCAGAGCACATTGCACAGGATTGTGTCCAGACAGTTCTTGAATATCTCCAGTGAGGGAGACTCCACACCCTCTGTTCTAGTGTGTAGTCACACGCACAGTAGAGTTCTTCTTCATATTTGGGTGGAATTCTCTGTGCATCAGTTTCTGCCCATTGCCTCTTGTCCTATTGCTTGGCACGACCAAGAAGAACCTGGCTCCACCCTCTTGGCACTCTCCCTTCAATACTGACTGACACTGATGAGGCCCCTTCTCAGCCATCTCTTCTCGAGGCTGAACAGGCCCAGCTCCCTCTGCCTTTCCTCTTAAGAGAGATGCTCCAGTCACCTCATCCTCTTGGTCACCCTCTGCTGAACCCTCTCCAGGAGCTTCATGTCTCTCTTGTGCTGGGGAGCCCAGAACTGGACACCTCAGGTGTGACCAGAACTGGACATCCCAGGTGTGACCTCACCAGGGCTCAGTAGAGGGGCAAGACAGCCTCTCTCCACCTGCTGCTGCTCTTCCTAATGCATCCCAGGACACCACTGGCCTTCTTGGCCCCAAGGACACCCTGCTGGCTCATGGACAGCTTGTCCACCAGGACCCTGGCAGAGCTGCTCCCCAGCAGGTCAGCCTCCAGCCTGTGCTGTCACCCAGGGTTGTTCCTCCCCAGGTGCGGGACCCTGCATTTGCCTTTGTTGAATTTCAGTAGGTTCTTCTCTGCCCATCTCTCCACCCTGTCGAGGTCCTTCTGAAGAACTGCACAGCCCTCTGGGGTATCAGCCACTCCTCCCGGCTTTGTGTTGTCAGTGAACCTGCTAAGAATGCCTTTGATCAGGTTCCTCCAGGGAGTCATTAATTCCTGGAACTAAAGTAACAAGCACCACAAAAGTGAAATACTAAACTAGGTGTCTTGGTTTGAAACACAGGTGTCTACTAAGGAAGGCAGGAGCCTCCCTTGGAATGGAAAATGCAACCCCCTTCCCTCCGAATTATTATAAATTTGAAATTGAGGGGNAGGAGATAGTCCAGAGGGAGAAGGCAAGGAACATTGCTACACCTGTTTTCAACAGCTCGAGAAGATGGTAATAAAACACACTGTAACCCAGGACAGTAGGTCATAGGTGATAGTTAACAGAAAGCTAATATTACGCATGGTTTCCAGAGTCAGCATTGCAAAAGTCAGTGAGATAAACAAATGGAGGCAAAGGTCCAAAATCCTCTGGTTCCCCAGGACATAGCAACTCCCACATGTCCCCATTTGGGTTAAAAACACATTTTTCTCCCAAAAAATGAGTCTTATCTTTCCTTAGAGAACATGTGAGTGTGACAGAGCCAAATTTGTCTCTTTCTGCTTTTCACACAGGTAAAACACGGTGGACTGCAGAACTCCTAAGGCAGTTCATTGTTTGGAGGGAAGGGATAGAGGAAGACAACAGACAAAGAAAGATATCTAAAATACCTTCTAGATTATAGTTATTTTGATTTTGAGACACACATCTAAAACAAAGTCTAATTCTCAAGTGACAACACAACATTTTCACTCACCATTTCCTTCTACCAGTTATGTTGGTACCACAAGTAACTATCCCTCCCACCAGTCTTGTCTTCTTTTTCATATACTGAGGTCAAACAAAAATTAGTCAAACAAAATTTCTCTTTTTACTACTTTGGAACCCAAACCAAGGGCTGACATGCTGGGGAATAAAAATGACATCATCTAGGTCAAACAAACTGCTTGCATTAAGCTGATGCACTGTTGAGCTATTTTTGCTACTGCTGAGAGAAATATCAGATTTGGCACTAGAGGGTTGTCAGGCTTTGGTACCTCCCACCTCACCCCCATGCAGGCAGACACTGGCCCAACCACCTGCCTTAGGTTCTGCTTACTAGAAGTAAGCTCTGATTACCTGATTTGATTTTGTTCATGATCCTAGTCCAAGAACTGAAAAGCTGTGAGTGATACCATGGGATCTGTTCTCCCAAAGGATTTTTTCTGGCTGCCTGCAGGAGTGTGGTTGGTTAACTTGCCCTTGTTCTCTGGGTCATCACTCCCAAGAGGACAAGAACAGAGCATTGTCACTATGTGGCCTCTCTTCAGGGCTCACACACAGTGCAGTGTTGGATTGTTTAGCCTGAGAAAACAATCCTGCAACTTCACGCAGGAATAGGGAAAGCAAACAGTGAGAGTGAGCTGAAAAGTAGCAGCCAGAACTTCTGATGCTGACTGCCAGAAGAGAAAATTCTTAGGAAGACACACAGAGGACGAGAACAATGTAAGTAATGCAAGTGAATTAAAAGAAGCCCTTTTGACTTCATTTTTCATTTTGGATCAAACCACACAGACAGATCTTGGCCCTCTGCCAGCTCCTTCACCCACAGCAGCAGCTCTCAGGTGGCTGCACTTGGCAGCTGCAACCTCCAGCACCCTTGCTAACTTTCATCAGTTTCCTTCCTCTCTTTTTTTTTTATTCCTCTTTCTATTATTTCATTGGTGATGTTAAATAAGTCTTGGATCCCCACATAATTCAGCAAAGCAAATTGTCCCAGTTTAGTTTTTTCTTCACTTAGACCAAAAACAATCAATAGCCTGCGAGTAATATTCATTTATTGTTTTTTACTTATTCATGGCCTTGCTAACAGACTCCACATAAAGCCCTGAAAAATAGCAGTATGATCTATTTTTGCAGAAATTACCCCTTTTCATTTTTAGCATTAACATGATGTGATTTCAGTGTGCTTTGAGTGAGTGGGATAAAGGGAACAGTGACCAATTTATATAAAATAGCGAGTCCCATCACTTCATGACAAATCAGTTTAGTCAACTTGAGACAGTGCAGCCCATTGTTGTGACAGGAGAACCTGATTCCCTGTTTTAATATGCTGCAAAGCACATGTGTAAAGACCTTTACTGTACACTTCGGAGCCATCTTCCACCCGTGGGAAAACCTTAGAGGAGCAATCTTCAAGTGTTCCTGGCATTTTTAAAAATCACGCTCTTGTATGATCACTTCAAAAAAGTGTCACTTGGTGGTCTGTCCTTGTATCATCATGGCTTGGCCTTTCCTAGCCTTTCCTATGAATGACAGGAAAGAAGTGAAAACCAAGTGAAGACGGCAGGCAGATTTCATGGATGAGCAAGGAGCTCCTATCTAAAATCAGATGTGAAATGGATTCCACACACAAGAGGTGGAATCTGGTTGATCTTGCAGGGACAGGGTTAGAGAAGTCCAGGCCAGCATGGAGTTGGATCCATTAAGGGATGTGAAAGGCAACAAGAAAGGATCCACAGGTACATCAACAGTAAAAGGAAGACCAAGGAAGACACAGAACTGCTGTTGAGTGAATCTCGTGCTGTGCAGGGCCTTTTTCCACACAATGGAAGTTCTTCTCTTTGTTAATGTCTGGTACTGGCACTAACTGCTCCCATACAAATTTCAGAATTTCAGAGCCTTACCTAAAAGTATAAGCATGCTTGGTCATTACAAAAAAAAAAAAAAAAAGTATCAACATAAATGTTCCATCAGCAACTAAAAAAAAGTCTCTAAAAAATAGACCATAAGATAATAGAACAGAATAGAAGAGAATATTTCAGTTGGAAGGGACCTATCTAGTTGGAATGACCATCTAGTTCAACTGCCTGACCACTTCAGGGCCAATCAGAAGTTAAAGCCTGGTATTAAGGGCATTGTCGAAATGCCTCTTCAACAGTGACAGGCTTGGGGCATTGACCATCTCGTTGTAGGAAGAATCTGTTCAAGTGTTTGATTTCCCTCTCAGTAAGGAAATATTTCTGAATATCAACTTTGAACTTAAAAAAAAAAAAAAAAGAAATCTGTTGGCTGAAGTTAAACATCTTTTTAAAAAGTCAGAAACAAGGAAGGACCTCTACAAAACTAATAATGAATAGTTCAAGTTATAGAGCACTGAAATACTATAACTGAAAAAAATTAATGGGTAGTATACCAAAATTTGTTTACTGGGTGGAATTATCTGTTTCATTTAGAAAAAGTCTTTTCATTATTCCAGTTAATAGTGCATGTTTCATTTTTTACAACATTGCTTTGTTAACTTTTATCCTTGCTGTGTGTATCCTTAAAAACATTTCTAATAAGTAATACATTTTTGTTCTTCAAGTTGTGCTTTTGTTTTCTGGGGAAGAGAATAATGAAATCATAAATTCAGGGATGCATCTTCAATTTTGGGAATATTTTGCATCAAATGGAAACCTGAAACTTCTATTCTGTTTCCCTTTTCCTATCTACTTATGTCAACATCACACGTGGGGTCCTTCACTTACAAGTCAAAATGGCCAAAGTAAATTTTACCATATGGTCTACAAAACAATCTGTAGAACACACAGTAATTGAATACAAAGTGTATTTATGAAGACCTTTTGATTGCATAATCCTTAATATTACGTAAGATTAGAATTCTAATAATTTAATATACATTAATACACATTAATAATAAATAAGACTATGTAATTACACAATTGCAGTATTACAGTCCTGTAATGCTAGGAAAGATTAGAGGCTAAATATAATTTCTGTGAGTTTCAGTTACTCTCCTTTGAAGATGTCTACTCTTTCCTTCTCCCATTATGGAGTATTTTGACCTATTTTTGAGATTTCCAATCCTCTGGCACATTCCTTTTCAAAACACCCAACACATCTTCCCTCGGTCTTTCCTGGTAAAAGGTGGGGCTCCTGTCTTCCCAGAAAAATTGTATTGCAGGGCAGGGGCTTTATTCATGTTCCCTAAAATGGTAAAGAAGCTGAGAGGGATGCAACAGATCTGCATAGTGAACATATATATGGGGAAAAGGTCTGACTTATTAAAGAATATATAAGCTATAATAGGTAGGAAAATACAGTGTATCACATAGGAGAAGAGAAAACCTAAATACTCATTTTGGAATACATTTCTGAAACAAAACATATTTTCCTAAATTAAGTACATCCTTCTACCTAGGTAACTTCCCCACACTTAAAAAAGTAGAACAGGAGACAGCAAGAAACTTTGAACTAGTCAGTGGTGTTTCCATTGCTAAAAAGAAAAAAACAAGTAATGGAGCCAATATAAAATCAGTACTCTTCTCTTCTCCCACCATAAAGCTATTTTCAGCTCCTGGAGTCCATAGTGGCGTTCTGTTCTCATTTAGCAAGCATGTGTGAAACTTGACTTCAGTGAAAGCTAAGATGTTAGAAAGGGTACGGGAGGAAAAAAGTAAGATTTGGTCTTGATTTGCTTCTGTGTTTACAGAGAATAAAGACTGTCCCCAAGGGTGACATGTGAGGGATAAGACTGCAAGAAAAGCAGGTGACAGCCAAAAGGGTTTTGCCTGCAACATGTGCACCATCTCTAGGGCACAAAGAAGATGGGGCACCCAGGCAGGCACTGATTTCATGCTGACGCTCTCTCAAGGTGTTGAAGGATCCTGCACACTCTGCTGAGTGCCAAATGGTCAGGAAACTCCATGAAATGCACCCTGGGATTTCCAGCAGGCTTCCCTCCCCCTCCTCCCTGACTGCTGCAGACAGTGATGGGGAGGAGATAAGGATTTAGTTTAAGAGGTCTTCCGGAGAAGCATCTGCACATGCAGTTATATAGGAGATACCGAAAGTAAGATAAGAACATTAAGAATGATTTTTTCCATACTACTTTTAACTTCTTGTGAATGCAGTTACTTTCATATATTATGACTAAATGCAGTTGTTGGATTTTTCTGCTGTTGAGTGCCAAATTTGACTTTGTGGGTGAAATTAGATTATTCAAGTAGATCTATTTTGTTGTTTACAACTGTTTGAGACTTTCACTGGAAAAGGACAAGTGACAGGCTGTTCCTGCAGCCTCTTGTATGACTGCAGTCATGCAAGCTACAGCACCAGCAAACCAATACTCATAGCCTTCCAGCAAGAAGTTAATTTCAAGAAATTTGGATCCAGTTTCAACATGCACTGACATAACCTTGAAAAAGCCAAACACCACCAGATTTTACCCATTGCTGATACATTGGTATTTCAGAAGCTTGCCAGGTGGAGGATGCGTTGGAACAGGCTAAATGCTTTCAACACTTATTGTCTGTGCTCAACAGCAAAAGCTTGTGGCACCTGGAAGAAAACCTTTTTTTTAAGAAAAGAACATAACTATGTGAAACAATGCTAGATTGAGTAGTCAATAATCTCAGGATGTACCGAGATGACTGCAGATTCTTATCTATGAAAAACATTTTAATCCTTGTCTCAGGTATTTGTTTTGAAACACAGGTACCACACTCGTTTTATTCCTCAGACAGTTTATTGCATTGACTTCTGTATTTTTTTTAGGTAAGAAAAAGCTGCCCAAAAATTACAGCATACTAAAAATGCTATTCTTTTGAGACTACTGAGCAAGGAATTTTGGAAACATAGGATTTTAATTTTTTTGAACTGTAACTGATCTCTGTCGGTATTTTCTTGTTGAGAATTTTTATTTCCTTACTCATATCATTACAGTTCTTATCCCACATGGACTTTGAATGAGAATCATCACTTTTAACCTCTAACATACCTAAATTCAATCACAGAAAGATCAGCAAAGCTGGTACTTGGAACTGAGCCCTGTGAACCTGTCATACACCAAACAGTTAATTCTAATTTTCATAACAGATTAAATCTCTCATGAATTTTCTACTCCTGAAAACTCCCACATTCCACCACTGTTGTTGGCACTGTCCTAAAAATATTCCAGACTGCAATCACTGTTAAAATATATTTTAGTGCTCTTGAGTTTAATTCTTGTACAAAATTTGACGGAATCAAAGATATTTTGAACAATGTTCCCTTGACCTTGAAATCAGGTATTGAATTAATTTAGTTAAGATTAAAATCAGTAAATAGTTTAGGCCAGTCACAGGGCAGTGCAGGAATCAGAATATGAGGGCAGGGAACCGTGAAGGAGAAACATGCAGGGAACTGAATCTCCTACTGCTGGCGTTGCTCTCAGGAGAAAAATACACCTCAGTCACAGTGGTGGATTTGTGCCCCTAACTGAGTCAAGGAAATACAAACAAATCCTTCAGTGCCAATAGCACAATGCACTGCACAAGGAACATTTGCTACAGATGGCAACAATCCTTAATTTTCCAGGGTGTTGAAGACTAATGGGTTTTGCTAGAGTATAAGGCCTGGGAAGGCCTTTTGAACTGTACGAAAACTTTGGAGGACCCTGAGAAGAGCTACAGATTAGCAGTTAAAGTTTATCTAGAAAGGGTTTGCTCTCAAGATTATCTGCACTGAGCAGCAAGCGGGGAGCAGAGATCCCTGACCTCGCAGACCAAGGAGTCACCTACAGCATGTCATCTGAAAAGAGAAACAAGGCCTTTGAGTTTTGTTCTTGCTCTAGGAAGATCGTATTGTTTATTTTCCTCACTTCTTCACCCAGTTCTTTTAGCATCAACTATTTTGAACGTGCCCTTCAGAACAGGCATATTTCCACTTTAACTTAACCTTTTTATGAAGGGTGGTTTCGATCTGACTAACAGCATGCACTCTTAACAAAAGCCTGCTGTGATTCTTAAAACAAGCAGTCGAGGCACTCTAGCAAGTGCCCAGCTCTCTGAAGCATTGCTTGAGGCTGTCCAGGAAGGAGCAGAGCTGCTTCTACAGCAGCAGGCTGGTGTGAGAGCTGTCGTTGCTGGGTCATCAAGGGAAATCACGTCTTCCAAAGACGAGCAAGAGCTGGGAAAGCCTCCAGCATCTGGCAAGCTAAATTCAAGCAGGTTTGGACTCTGATGGCTCTCAATAGGGTTTTAATAAATGAGAACTACTGAAAATTTGCCAGGTTTGATATAAATGAACTAAAATATCAAAAGTAAGGTTTTCTAATATTCACAAAAGAAACATGAAATGACCACTTTTTATAACTTACCCAAGAAATTGTCCCCTGTATGTTAAAAATAGGATCTTTCAAGGAATCCTGAACTACACACCTGTCTTTCCACATTGTATCAAGATCAAAGCAGTTTTTCATTCGCAAACACACATAATAAATTTATTTGTGTCTTACAGACAGCAGAAGAGGGAACACAAGCCAATTGTGTCACCTGGCTTTGGGCTGTATTCCTAGTGGCTATTTCCTACTGGGTTATGGGGGCTTCATTCTGCTCCCTGTTTCTGTCTTTCAGCTCAGGGGCTGCTTTTCCTTAGATCTTACTATTTAAGTCTGAGTTATTTCCTAGTGCTTTTATGGTCTTGATTATGTGTGTGTGCATGCACATCTGTATGTATATATAGATATATTTTCCTATATAAATAGTTGCATAAATACATGCGTAACTATTTTCCATGACATATTATTGCTGTGTAGACATATGAATATACTCATGTATGTTATTATTTTACCCTGGGATGAATCAGACTCTTATAATTCATATTTCTGGATCCAGTGAAATCAGATTTCAAAAGTGATTTCAGTGTACCCCTCAGAATACTGCATAATTAATGTCCTCTGCTGTCCTGGAGGTCTAACATGGCAGTTAATCTACCTCCCTGGCTCACTCCTACTTGTTAGAGTTGGTTCACATTTGTAAATTATACACACACAGCAAGTGAAAGAACTCTCATAGCAGGTGGAGCCTGTGTCTATGCTCAAGTGCCTTCAGATGATGGACTTTATACCATAAACATCACAGACTGGACCGCAAACTGGTATTTTCTTCTTGGGTTTGACCAGATGTGAAGCACTAGCTTACAAGAACCCTGACTTACTGGCTGTGCCAGGGGAGGTCTCAGGGAGGCAGCTCTGTCCACGGACACAGCCTCTGTCCAGTGCTCCTTGAGACCTCGTCCAGTGTGGGGTCAGCTCTGCAGGGGCGACAGCTCCAGCTCTGCACTCAGGCTTCAAACTCAGCCTCTTCCACAGGAGGACACAGCCATTTGAACACACATTTTCAAGTGTGAGAATGGGGATAACTGGGGTGTGCGGGGATAAAGTCCTCCACAAACTCCTCAAGAAAAAATAGAATCTACTCAAGTTAATACTCCGCTGTCACTAGTTAAGATGTTGGACTAATGAGTAGCAACTTCATGGATCCCAAGTGTGGATGCTCTGGGGGATACAGGGAAATAAGATGGCTTTGAATGCCTGAGTACTGAAAAGTTGAAAACCAGATAAACTTTAAAAATTAGCATTTGGTTTTATGCAGAGCTGAGCTGAAAACTGTGATACAGCCAGGCATTGAGAAAACAGAACCAGCTCCAGCTCCCATTTTAGCAACACCAGCAAAGCTACAGTTATCTGTATTTCACACTGTTAAATTATTCTAGCACTCTGTTTTGGCCTGTATTTTATTTCAGAATGAAATGAAGCACAGCTTCCTTTAACTCATCCCATCAATAAGGGGCTCAGTCTTTTTTAAAAATTTTATTGTATATATTCAATTGGCAAACAAAATTAATATGAAAAACATTATTTAAACTTATATCTAATTAAATTTTAAAGCATTTAAATCACCAACTGTAAAACTTTCAAAGTTAAAATGTTAATTTCTCCAAAGTCCTGATTTCATTAAATGAAAAAATTTAATTATAATTGCAATAACAGATTTAAATGGGTTTTAATACAAATATAGAAATAAGAATGTAAATAGTTTGGAAGATCAAGTACATAGTCATCAAAAATCTCAACTATGTTAGAGAAAACTTGCCTCTACAGAAGATAGCCATGCCTGGATGAAAACACCTCAGCCTTAGCTTATTGAAAATGCTAGGCCTCTTTGAACACACATGGAAGTACAGAAGCACCATTTAGCTGATACAGGAGGACTGTAAGAATTATTCCTGAGAATAATTAACAGTCTTCTACAGACCTGATTACAGGACAGTGAGCTAATGAAAGCAAAAATAAATAGACAAACAGAAGTAAATGCACAAGAATGCAGAATAGTACCATGGAAGGAAAACATTTTTAAAGGTGAAAGCAAAAGATTATTGATTTAGAAGCTTATGTTGTGCCTCTGTTTTGCATTTGGGTTTCAAATGTCTTGCAAAATATTCACATGATTTCATTCATAATCAGTGTGACATGAAATTACAGTGACTGCTGATGCAAATGAGGTAATTGTGCATGCCAATTATGTGTAATATACCTGTTGCCTTGTTTGAATAAGCAATTACAGAATTTATAGAGACAAGCATGTTAACTAGGAATGCATATTAGGCACAAAATTACCACCACTTAATTCAGAAAATCAGGCAAAGTAGAATTTAGCTGGGGGAATGGTTATGAATCTTGGCATTTTTCCTAGGCATAAAATTTTAGTTTCATTATATGAATTTCTTGCATTTATACCAGCCCACGTCCCAAAGTGATTTAGAAAATAAATAAGCTCAGTAAAATTAGACACAATGTATAGCTAAGCATATGAATGGTCATTTTGATTACCTTGACACTCCTCAAATTTTTGTGTAAATCTTGTGGAAGCAGACTTATCGGTGGAGAGCTTTTAATTTTCTGCTGAACTTTGGTTGCACCACTGGCAGATTAAACAGTCTCACATACTGCCTGACGGAGGAAGGAGTGAAGAGCCAACACACTACAACCAAGTTTTTAGCAGGAGCAATGCCTCATGCTTTTTACTTCTGGATGCTTTGCATCCTTAAATTGCCATTTTTATGCCCTGAGATGTGCTGTCAGATGGTGCCACAACGTCACTTGAAGAGTGGTGATAACTCCTGGATCATCCAGAGTCTTTCAGAGTGCTTTGGCCATTGGCTGATCCAGATAGGTTCATCGGTGACTTCTAAGTCTCAAAATATCACACATATGTAAAAATTCAATTCTCTTTCAGCATTTGTTGCAAATGAAGCCATAATGTGCATTTGTCAACTTGAAAAGCAAAAGTTTGTATTTAATTGTTACTGGTTGTGGTTTTTTCTGTAGTCTCAATTCTAATCAGGTGTTGATTATTCTAAAACAAAGATGTCAATATAAAGAGAAAATTCTCTCTTTATAACCCGTTTCTAGATCATTTTTTTAAATTGGTATTTCACATTTTTTCAGATTACAAACAAGATATTTTATAAGAATTTGTATCTATTCCAAGTGGTAAAATCAATAATTTAGTACTCTTTAAAGAACCCTCAAATGAAGGCCACAGAACTGGCAAAATATCTCTTCGAGACTCAATACCACAAATTTGTTTTTTCCCCAGTGAGGATATATAATTCCTTTCAATTGAGCTGTTTGCATGTGTAAGACTATGTGTGCCAGTCATGAGGATAAACCACGTATTTAGGAAATTGCCTGGAGGTCCTGGCTGAATTATCTCAGCTATTGGAAGTTTATGGTTTATGTGTTTCCAAAACCAAGAGAATATGTTGGCAAAAACCAAGTCCCCAGAATATCTAACAAAGTGTATAGATTTGGGACCAACCCTTTAACCCTCATGGGAAGCTCAGCAGAAACCTAAAGTGTATCACCTAAGCTGTCCTTCTTTTGGCCCCTGGTGTTGACACCATAAACTCTAACATTTCAGCACCTGAGATTCATGTTGCATAATTATATTTTTAATGCTGGTGGACTTGCAGAGATGTGGAAACAATCTAGTTCTGTCTTTAAAAACAAAACAAAGCAAACCAAAACAAAATCCTAAAACACCCTATCATCCTCTCTTCCTTCCTTTGTCTCCCTTCCCCTGTCCTCCAAGGAAAACATGGTGTGTCTGATCAGCCTAAATTCTAATTTTATCTGGATGCAAAAAAGTCACGCTGTCTTACAATTGGTTCAGAAAATGGTAATCATCTGGTTTGGGTTTCTCCAAAAGTCAGTCTATTTTATTCATTCAAGTTCACATTTAACATCAGTTCCTTCTCAATATTGCAAGATTTAAGACCTTATAGCTTCCTCCTGTCTGTTCACTACAACTTTCTGATGAACATACTTACATTAAACCCACAGCAATTGTTTGCAACCTCTGTGCAGCCTCAGGGTTCCCGTGTCCACTTCAAGTTTGTAAAAGGTTTCAGTGCTTAAAAGCTTCTCTGTGATTTTTCCTAGGTCTGTGAGTTTGCCTTTCCTGATAAAATTTGTGTCACTACGTATTCCTGCATCGATTTAAAAAAAGTTTTTTTAGTATAAAGATCTTCCCGTTAAAAATGTGAATATGACAGAGATCTTTTTTTTATGAGTAACTGCCATTTTCTTACTTTTCTTGTAGAAAAATTATGAAATCTATTTTTCTTCCTTTTTTTTTTGAAAGCGTTTTGCATTGTTGTGGTTTTCACAAAGAGACAAACGTTTCAAATCAGAAAGATCTGATTTCAGGTAACTCTCAGAACACTTGTAAAGTGTTGCTCTGGTAAGTAAGTATACGCAGTGTATAGTGTTCAGTTTTGTCATTTGGCAGCTTCTCCAGACTGGGTTTTGGCTGGAGAAGATCAGGAATCTATGCTTACCCAGCAGTGCTGCCTTCACAAAAACATGCAAGAATAACACATAAACATCTGTGTCCCACTTGTTGAAGAGCTGTGATTAGTGTTGTGTTGTGGTTTTATCTATAGTAATATATTTTAATTAGTTCTATATTGCTAAAAGATATCATTTAGTGTAATAGAGTAGCAAAAATTGAAATTTTTAGTGAAACGTGTCTCAGTGTCTCGAGGTTTCAAAAACCCCAGACTTCTGTTTTACATACTACTGGCTGATGCAGAATTATGTTGATTCATGTCAGCTTTGTAGTGTTTTACAACTTCTTTCATCTGTTCTTGAGTGAACCATATATGTAAAAGTTTATGAACATAAGATTGGAAAGGAAAGTTAACTTCATGCACTCCATCTTACCTCTGGTTTGTATTTTGAATTAAGAAATCCCAACCAACTGTAACCAGAACTATTTCCCTTTGTTTCAGCTCATGGTATCAAAATGCAACTTTTTCAGAAGTTTAATATTGTGATGAAAATTCAACACCAAAACTTTTTTGAATACATATTTTTCCATGCCATTTTCATAAAGAGTGATAGTAATCCTATGTATTTTTTAAAAGCCTGTACTGGAATTCAATATTTGTTTTTTATGACTATGGGTTTAATTATGTCCTTTTTTTTAATGTGTGTTTCATTTAATAAGATTTTATTTCTTTGTTTTCTTTCTCGTGTTGATTAGAGGTGAATTTCTAGTATAGAGGAAACTCCTCACATTTACCTGGCGAGCCTTTCTGAGAAGTCCCACGTCATATTCATCCAAAGTTTGGGGTCTCCCTAAAAATGATGTTGTCTCAATACTCAACAGATGGTGCTGGGCGCTTTGTGAGAGCTTTCTATCCCACCTACCTTTATCTTAGTCCAATATAGCAGAATGGGATATAATGGCCTTGGGAGAGCTTGGATTCTTTGCAACTGTGGAAGTCTTTGCAGAGGCAAAGAAAGCAGGGAGATAAGTGAACATTTAATGATACTCCCTTGCACTGAACAAATGGCTGCCCATCACCAACTAGCTAAATATGTTTCTACTCCCTCAGGTCCCAGTTTGCCTGTATTCCTGAAAAATTGTGTCAGAATCACAAATTTCAGAAGGTACTTGTTCAGTTACTCTTAGGTTATTTGTGCCCCAAGTAGTACTGAAAATTTAAAGCAGGTCTGGAGGGAAGAGCTGCTCAGGTGTAGAGGCATGAGTCAAGTGAACCATTTATATACTCCATAGGTGATCCTGCAGAAAAGAGGATGGAGATGCCATCCATCTCTTGGGAGATCTAACAATCCTCTGCTTTCAGGGAAGACAATTTTGCATCCAGGAATGAGGTCCATGGTGTTAATATTTTGTTATCTGAACTGATATTAACAAAATGTTTTGTGCTTTTTAGTGGGTGATTACACTGAAGATTGCCTGAATCTAGAAGAGCAAGAATAGAAAAATACTCAAAGCAAGGTGGTATCTTAAGCCACTGTGTCTAGATAGAGTGTATATTCATTTTTTCACAAATGCCAGTTATTTTTGGACTGGAGGGGGACTCTTCAGCCAGGAAATTTTCTAGCTTTTTTATCCTATGATCCAGCTGGAGTTTCTACTGACTGGTGAGAAGATCCTTCAGTACAAAACTAACTGGAAATGAGCACAAAACAATACTCTTAAATGGGTAAATCTGCTTAAAGGATAAAGGGCAAAGCCAGTCTCTAACAGTCTGTTTGCACTAGTAGCAGCTTGGGTTTTTTTCTGAATGGTTCCCATTTTATTTTCTCTGTGAGTTGTTTTAAAAAGGAAGCAGGGGCCCTTTTCAGAATTGTAGCAAATATAATTGAATTTCAAATGTTGTTTTCAAACAAACCATAGAAAAGTTGAGGATGGGGAAATACAAGCAAAGTTTTCTAAAATGCTGTTGTACAGGCAAACACATGTTTTGAGTTAAGTTAAGCTCATTTCTGGTAACAATATTAACTTTGTGATGGCCATGACCAGCAGGCATATGGAGAATGGAGGGTGGCGGTCTTTATCAAATTAGATCTAAGAGGAAGAACATGTATTTAGGGTCTTTTTTTTTTTTTCCCCCTTTATATTTTTTAGAAGGAAATCTGGAAAGGGCAAGTAGGGGCTGGGAGGGCTTATGGAAAGATCTTTTTTTTTTTTTTTTTTGAGCTGGAAAGAAGGATTCTGCGTTTGTTAAAGAACATCTTTTCAAGATTATATTTTCTATTTACTTCTGTTTAAAATGTGGTACTGGTATGGAAAATCAAGCTGAAAATTTGTATCTGCTTTTCCTGAAAATTTTCTCTTTTGACTTGGTATGACTTTTTAGCTTTGGGTGTGACAGAGTCCCTGTGCATGAGAAAGGAAGCAAGGTAGTTTCTATGCTATGTTGATATTTCATAACTAGATAATTATGAATGCTTTTCTTTTCTGAAACCCATTCAGCTACAGAGAATTTCATGAATCCATGGATAACTGCAAGGAAATACTGTTTGGCCCTAACCATTGCCCAATCCCAGTTACATGCTTACTGTTAAAGGTGCTTCAGTGATGTGGAGTAGTCATAAAAACTAGTTGTGCAGATTCTAAATAAAAAGGGCTTGCTCTGATTGCACACTCACAAAAGGTGGGAATGTCACATGTCAAATCAGTTTGCATTGCCAACGAAAAGCACTTCTAAAGCTGGCAAATTCTATCTTTAAGAGGTTTAGAAGCAAAAGATACAGGCTTCCCACCTCCGCTGCTCCTCTGCCCCTCTCCCATATAAACCCATTAATGTTGCTTTCACTGAGTGGCTTTCAGAGCAGAGACTTTCTTGGTTCACTTATGTGACAAGAGGACCAAAGCTCACTGCTAAAGAAGGGTCAGGCTGAATGTTCAGTGTGTTTCAGCACAGGCATTGATTCACTGCACTTCTGCATGAGTGGAAAATAATACTATAATGGAATTGCTTCAGTTTTAGCTTACCTTCCCCCACTGTAAATTGTGGCCTTCAGTGTGAGCCTGCGAGGTGAAATTTTTCTGTTTTTCTCCCTATCCTTCAGTTACCAACCATGAAACTACAAAAGACAATATTTTCATCACTCTTTTGCTGGTTAAAGAAGCCCACCTTATGCTGCAAGGAGAGCTGTGGGTGGCTGCAGCCCATCTCTGCCACCCCTCTCACCATGGATAGCAAACATAGTGTCAGTCAGGCTTATGATCTATCTCAGTTCTATGTTGAAATACAAACATAAATTAGGCATGAATATATTCAGATTAGTAGGGATGATAAACTGGACAATAAGAAAAGGAACTAATAAATTCTGCTGAAATCAATGTCACGTTAAGAAAGAGAAGAAAGTTTAGTGACATGTAATACAAGCTACTTACAGGGAAAAAATCAAACAGATCACGATAGAACTTTTTTCTCTTATCTCCAATTTTATTATCTCCTCTATCAAGCAGCAAAACAGAGAAAGCAGAACACACTGAGCAAGTTTAAAATTTTGTTTTGAACAAAATGGATTCTCTCTGTTCCACATTCATGCTCGGGCAGCACTTTTCTTTGCAAGTGGGAAGGAAAAAGGTAGAGGAGGGAGTTCAAGAGATGAAATGTGCCCACCAGTTCTGGCTGACACACCTCTGAATTCATGTGCACAGATGGAAACTGATGCAGCCAGTGATGTCCCTGCACCCACGACCCAGCAGCCGTAGCCCTGCCTGTCTGGCCATTAAAAAGGACTCCAGAAGGTCATGTGTCCCTGTCCAAAATCATGGATGGCTGTTCTGTATGACATTGTTACTGTGCCAGGTTATATTTTAATGATCACCATTTTTAGGAACTTTCTACAGCCTTTCAGTGAACAGATTCCAGGAAGAAGATATAGGCCACACCTACTCATACTCCTATCAAAGGTGATAAGCTTATCTACTACACTTCAAAGAGTGTATATTTCCTTCCCTTTGCTAAGAGGTGCACAAACAAAAACAGGTAGGAGCTCTGTTCCAAATCTCTTCTCTATTCCCTCCCAGGGAGAGCTTGGCTTGGTCTCCCAAAAGCCCACTCCTTCCCAGGCAGACAGGGTAGACCCTTAGCCCCTCCATATCCAGTCTGGAAAACGCCATGCCAAGGATGAGGTCCCAGTACAGGTGAGGAGGACACCCGGCCCTGCCAAACCAACCAATCCTCCAGCTGGTGCACCTGGAAAGGCCAAAGGAAAGATGTAAGAAATGCAGCATGCAACCTCCTCCTCTCTGGCTGGCTAAGAAGGAAAATAAATCTATCCCAGCCAAAAACAGGACAGTAGCTCAGTAGCTTGTTGAGTTACAGAAGTTGTTTGATAGTTCCTGATGAATTAAGGCTTACTGTATGAGATTTTTGAATCACCTTTTGAACCCATGTTGATCAACATTCACAGCACTCCTCAGAAAAGGTTTTTAATGATTAACGATGCATGTTGTCAGAAGAGAAGTATCTGATTTGCGTAGTTTAGAGCCAGTTGTTTAATTTGCAACCAGTATAACCACCCTTCTACCTATTCTGTTCCAGGCTGAAAGATCCTAGGCCACAAGGTTCTTTCTCAGGTGTGAGCTGCTTCACACCTTTTTCCTCTGTTGCCTTTCACTTTCTAGATTTATTTTATGCTTCTAGGTTGGGCAAACAAACCTGCAGGCAGTTTTTGAGCCACTGATACACCCTGAAGTTTTACAATGTCACTGTAATATATTTTGGTTTGCTCTTTTTTATCTCAGTAATTCCAAAAATTCTTGAAACTAGAAAATAAAGGATACTCATACACTACATCGGAAAAAAGAGATAGACCATCAGTTTGTCATCCTTGACAGGATGTTTGTGTTATGATTCAACAAATCAAATTGCTACTTTATATCACGTATCATCTGGTTTTGGAAAAAAAGAAAAAAGAAAAGAAACAAAACAGAAATACAACAAAACCCCAGATAACCAACCCCAGCCAGATAACCGAACCTAATACACTTTAACCTTTTCTACTATATGATTGTGAAATATTTAAATATCATTTGTTTCAAGAGCTTCAGATTTGTTTTGAAATAGTTCCTGCTTGCACAATTATACTGGATTTTTAAGCCAAGCAAAATATATCTTAATTCTGTTGTGATGCTCAGGTGGCACCTACCTCTCCCTCTTTCTGAGGATGAGACTGGACTCTGGTATCAGTTTCTACCTTGCTGTGCTGAACAGCCAGGCTGTCTACAAGAACTATATGTACTTCCCAGAGTTTCAATGGAATAAAGGACTTCCATGTACTCCGTGAGAACTTTGCTATCAATTTCTTTGAGAGCAAGGTTGGTGTGCCCTCATAAAGATTTCATAATTGTTCGATTTGCATTCAGCACAAGTGCAAAAATTATATTTTAATGACAGAGCTGAACAAATCTTTAGGATATGTGCTACCACAGTAATGAGTTACATGCTTTTTAAAACAGATATTTAACAAACCCATGTTATTTCCAAGCAGCTCAGAGTTTATCTCATTTGGTTTCCTTGACAATTTCCTGATTTTAGGTGCATTGTAAAACAATTGATTTTGTTTTTCAGACAGCCCTTTCACTTAAGAAAAGACCTTTTACAGAGGAAAAAAAATCAGTGAATTCTTTTATTCTTTACTGACTACAAAAATAAAATTTAGTCTCCAAACCTATTAAGTATGAAACATACCAATCAGCTCATTAGCTGAAGATTGCTTAGTATGCATGAGACTGATTTAATTGAGTTAAATAAATATAACCAACCTATTTACAGGTCAGATCTTGTGCACGTACTTAGTATTTTGATAATTCCATTTTTCAGAATCGCAGTGTGTCTTCAAGAACTTTGAGCCTGATTTATTAAGTAAATGATGTTGGATTGATCCTGCTGTGTGTGTATACAGACCTATGTCTCTTAGTCACTTCTTTTTTCTTCTTAATCCTACTCACCAGATTCAGCTAGAGCTTGACTGGAAGTAAAAGACTGATAAATACTCAGTGTTCACAAACATTAAAGAAGTAGTCATCAAGAGATAGGGCAGACTCTGTGACAGGCCAATTCATTCAACCTTCATAGCCATGAGAGGGTATCCATAGGCAAAGAATGTAGAGTTCTTTTGTTATGGTAGAGTTCTTTTGCTCTACTTCAGCAGTAAAACACCAAATTCAGCCTTGTATAGCCATTTTGGAACAAAAGATCCACATGATAATTTAGAAGGATATAATTTTTGCTTATGACTGTATCTTGTAGATCAAATCAGCTTAGCAGCACATGCTGTGGTTCAGAGTGAGGCAAAGACAACACTTGTGACACCAGGTCAGTCTTAGGCTTCAAGCAGATAATGAGTTCAAATTTCATCCACTTTTCTGGATTGACTTCAGACAGAGTCATAAATGACCATTTCAAGCACTCGGGAGGACATTTTTGGTGATGGTTATCAGTTTTGCAAGTGCACAAAAGAATTATAAAAAAACCAGAACTTGAAAACTAGCATATATTTGTGGTAAGAAGACAGGTCTGAACACAGAGGGCACCTGAGAGCCATTTTCTTATTCATCACTACAATGTTTTCTCCATCTTTGTATTTTCTACATTTTAACTATGTTTTCTATTTGTGCTGTTTGATATGATAACTACTGCTTTTCTCTCATTCATTTCCAACTAAGTTTATGTGCTGAACTAGAGCTCTTGCAGTAAGAGTGGGAGCAAGAGGGAGGTCTGGCAAATCCAGGGAGAAACGTAGAAGAAAACAGCCGTCTTCCTGTGGTATGAACCATCCTTTGGTGGTATCTGTCTTTCTCCATGGGATATGAGGGCTTCTGGTTTTCTAACAGATGCACCTTACTTAAGCAGAATGAATCCAGGTATAGGTGTTCGAATGTTACTCCATAGGGCAGCTGTTATCTTGGTAGAAAGTTGTCATACAAATATGTCTAGTTTTCATTGATTTGAGGAGTTGCCATGGCCATCATGATGATGTGCAGCTGCAAAAATACCCTAAAGTAAAGGGAACAAGAATATGATCACAGTAGGAAGACAGGCACATAGATGAGGAACTCATTTGTTGCTGTTTCTTTCCATCACCAGGAAAAAAAATCACTAAAGCCCTGATGTGAGATCAAACAAACTAAATAAAATAAAAAAGACCCAAACATAGTGATGATCTAGACATCAAAGAGGCTGGTTCTCCAGTCCCCTCACCTTCTGCAGTGACCTATGCTCCCTCAGGATGAATGAAGAGTGGACTGAAAGGCAACTGCTCTCATAGGGAAGCCCTGCACATGGATGTATTCTCTCACAAAGTACAGAGCACTGAAAAATCCATCTCTGTTCTTTTAGCCTGAAAGTTGTTACCCACCTTCTCTAATGTAATGTCCTCAGTGGCCCTTGAATCTGTCGACTGACACATGGAGAGAGCTACACTAATCCAACCTTTAGTACCCCAGAATCAGAGAGTCAAGAGCAGTATAAGCCTAGAAACCTGGGATATCACAGGTTGGGTGAAAAAAACTGTCTGTTACGGAGTCAGCGTGTCATAAAAGACGTTTCTCCTCAGAGCCTCACAGAAGAGATGCAGTAATTTTAAATATATGTGTAAGAGAATAAAGATCATAATTGTACAATACATTTCTTCATGCACTCTAGAGTAAGTTTTCATTCAAGCTACAGTGGCATTGTCTTAATAGTTCAGTATTTGAAATTACACACCTATATGATTCCAGGAAAGAAAGACAGTCTGAATGTGTTTCAAGAATAGGTAATAGATTTTTGGAGTACTATTGAGATTACTGAATCAAACTATAGCTGAAGAGATTATTAAAAACCTCAATAACTACAAAGCCAAATTACAGAAACTCTTTAAATGACCGAGAGGATATATGTGCCCTGACATCTTGTGGAGCTGTGAGCATTTGGGACAGGTCCATGCTGCAATCCAAAGGGAAAGCTGTGTGCCCAAGTCACACAGCAGATACGTCCTGGATATCTGTGCTGGGAGCTGAGTGAAGACATGCGAGTTTGGGTCCTGAGGCAGTGTCTGCAGTCACACAGCAGTGCTTAAGCAAACAGCTCCTCTTCTATATCATTATTCTATGGAGACAGCTCTGTTGTCTGCATCTCTTGAGGTACCAGATTACTAAAATCCAGATACACAAAACTGGAGATCCTCAGTGTGGAGCTGCCTGAGAGGCCTGACCTATTAAGTCCAGTGGCTCTGGCTGCAGCTTGACACTGTGAAAGTGTTCTGTTTGGAGAACTGGAAAAAGGAGCAACTCTCAAACTACTGTCAACATAAGCATTTTTCTTAAACAGCCCTCGGCTGTCACAACAGCTTGGTTGTGGGCATAAGTTCATAAATGTCAATGATGCCCTGAGGGGAGCAACCTCCACAGGTCAGGATGGGTGTTCTTTCTTTTGAAACATAACTTTTTTAGAAATGGTACACACGCTGAAGTAGAATGGGTGAAAGAAAGATGAATTTATCACTCACCTGTAGCATTAGACAACAGATTAACAGAAATTTTATCATGAGAGTGTGAATACTCACTACAGAGTGTACAAGGGTCTTTCTACAAAAGGGTTTCCCTGACATTTCCAGGCTCTGGGATCTGTCTGGCTGCTAAACAGAACTATGAAATAACTGCTTCACCTGTCTTTGCCATGATTGTAATTATTATTTAATGTGTACATTATTGTATATCATCTCTTTAAAAGTTTTTGCTGCCGAAGACAAATGTGCTAGTGCTTGAGAGCATGCTTTTGAGAGGTGACTGACTGACACCTAGTGTTTAAAATCCAGTCACACCAAAAAAAAAAAAGAGAACAAAGATACACAAAAAGCAACTGAAAAGGGTTATTTCTAGAGAGAAGAGCTCACACTTGTTTCAAAGTACCACCTCATCAGCAGTGCTCCAAGTCAAGGGCTGAGATGTCCCAGAAAAGCAGCATTTAAAGAGATCACAAAACATACTGTCTTACTAAGTCAATAATCACCATGGTTTGATAATCATCATGTTTCATCATCATTCACTAACTTAATCGTCTGAAGTGTGCTGCCTCTACCCCAAATCTCCCTGTGCTGGCACATCTAACCCATTGCTCTAGAGCTGGGAGAGAAGCAATCTATCACTTACCAGTGGAGTGGCCCTGGCAACTCCATGATCCCACAAAGCCCAGCAGTGCCCTGCTGCCTGCTATGGGAAAGTGGTTTTGTCAACACTTTTATTACAAGTCCCTGGGATAGAAATAAGGCAAGAGATGAACAAGAAAAAATCCCCAAACAGGTTGTCTTGACGCCTCTTAGTTTCAAATTACGAGCACAAGCCTTCTCACCAAGCATAGCTCTTCCCTATAAGGGACACTATCTTCAATCTCAAGGAACCCAAAATATATCATACATATGAGATACGTATTCTGTTATTTTTTATTGGTTTTCACAAAAAAATAAATTGAAAGATGTAAGAATGCCAATAATTTACAATTTTTATATAACCCTGAAGACCTCATATTTTCCAGACTCTTCTGTCAAGTAGGGCAGGTTTACAATAAATTAAAGCTGACTATATTAACAATATAATGAATATATGTTACTGTAAATTCTTCCCAGCCTGCAGAAAGTGTCCATCTTTTTCTATTGTTGCCAGATGTTGAAACCGGCCATGATATATACATCACTATTTCTTTTTATTAAACGTCCAAAAGGGATCAGGGATAAAGCTTTCCTGTCCTGTGTGTTTTAAATAAAACACTTTTTTCTATTAAAAAAACACCTTGTAAATCAAGATGCTACTGAAATTATGCAAGTGGATAAAGACCCTTGCCAGACTATCACTGAAAGTCTGGCAAATAAAGTTTGACTGGAAGATGAAGTTCATCAGTGAAGATGAACAGGGACATTTTATGAAGTCACAGAGTTCTGCTGGTTTTTGGGTATAGGTGTTAGCTGAGCAGCAAGTTTTGGTATTCTCCTGAAGACAGAGGTTGCACACTTGGTTTCAACCTTAGGAGTGAGCTCATTAATCCCTCAGTCTGAAATACATCCAGTGCCTCAGGCATCCCTCCAACTGCTCCAAAGACACGTCTGACCTTCACCAGTGGTCCATTTTCTCTCAAGTAGTCCCTGTAGCAGGAGCCCAGGGAGAAAGCAACAAGAGGACAGCAGTATTCTCCCTGTGTCTTGCAATTTTGAAGAAATAACCACATAAGTCAGAAGAGTTGGCATTGTACCTAACAAGTCTTTGATAGGTATTTTTTCATGGTTTTGTCAAGTTTCCTTTTGAACTCATGTACATTTTTAATATCCTGTAGCAAGCAGTTCTGTAGTTTAAAAACTGGAGAAAGGCTTCCCTGCATGGTAGACTTTTGCACAAAATCAAGGATGAAATGAATATCTGTTAGCTATTGTGGTCTAGAATATTTACATAATCACTTATTTCTCATTTTTGTCATTGGTTAAAAAACCAAATGACAGCAAGACGCCAAAACAAGCTTTAAAATGCAATTATTTTTCATCTAGATGAATGTAAAGCGACAGCTTGCTGAATCCAAGCTAATTTTGTGAGTTAATGAAAACATAATATTAGTGCTTTATGGTCTGGAATACTAATTCTTTTCATTCTTCCCCTCCACTTTCATCTATTCTTTCCTTCTTTGTTAGTGCCTTACTTTGCCTATCTATTACACTTCGTATTTTTTAATGCTTGCATGTTTTGATTTCGCTGGAGCTAGATACATATGATTGTGATTTCTTTAGAAACTTTTACAAAATTAGAGAATATTAAGAGGAAAGCTGAGTAAAGCTATGGTAGTTTTGGCTCAAAGATGTCAATTGCTTTGCTGGTTCTCTGTCACTCCAAGTGTCTTTCTGAACTAAATACAAAAATCATATTCTCTAAATATTTATGCAAAGAGTAGGGGTTTGGTCACCTGCCAGGCTTCAGGAGAATCAGAGCACAGTGGCAGGCTTTACATGCAATTGACATTCAAAGCTGTGACCTGGAACTTCTTCTGAGATTACCAAAAATAGGCTGATGTACATATTCTGATGAAATGCAGTAATGTAACTCTATGCACAACCCTGTGCTGCATCAGTCACCAAAGCGTTGTTATCTCCCAATGTCACCTTTATCTTTAATTTTACTTTGTAGGAGCCATCTGGTTCCTTTCGATATAAGCAGACCAGGTTGTACCAGTCAGCTGGCATTGGCTGGTCAAATGCCAGCAGATAACTTGCACGTCTGCAATGGAGAAATACAGGGCAGTATGCTAACAACACAACATGCACTGTGCACTTAGCCCCAAGGAATAGTGGTGCCCTCTGCCACGCAAACAGTGTTTCCTTGGCCATGCATGTGTATCCACATGCACACACCACCACATTCCTCTGCTTTTCATCTGTTTGATACATTTGTGTGGCATCCTCCAGCTTCTTTACTTGGTAGTGATAAGAATAAAATTGTGAACTCAGGCTTCAGCCTAAACACTGTGGCCCAAGCTTCTCTGCCCTTGCTCTTGAACAAGGGTGTTTCTGATCAAAACTGCTATTGCTGGCTTAATAATGTTGGTCTGAAACGTTATGAGATATGAACTATGACATCTTTAACTGTGCTGGGAAGACTTCCAAAGGCAAAGGCTGTAACTGCCAAGCTGTTCTTTGGCCAAAATATCTCCTTTCACCAGCAGAGAAAGCCAGAATAACTAGGTCAAGGAAATGTGGGCATCTGCTCTGAGTCTGATTATCTAGTGTGATTTAAGAAAGAGGTGGTCATCCTGTCTTGGACATCTATTCTAGACTGAGATTGCTGGAGATCGTCTCTCAATATCCCAGGGCCATGGCCAGCTCTGTTTCATTAGATACCCAAACTTGAGGAAGCAAAAATTAGAATCTTGTATCTTGTAGTGTATCTTGTCTCTAATAAAGGCCAGGTCTTCAAGTTAGAGCAGGAAGTGGGCTTCTTTAATTCTCTCAGTGCAGTTAAAGCAACAGACCTGCTGCAAATTAAAGCAGTTTGAAAACTTGAGGAACATTTCTGACTGGAAGTAGGTTGTTTGTACTGTAGGTGGCAGCCTCGGGCAACCAGACCAGCCTTCGTGCTGAGTCCAAAGACTGAAGGCTGCTTTGCTGACTGCCACCATCCTCTTGCAGTTATTCTCCTTTAAAAGCAAAGAGAAGGGGCTATTTTTCCTTCAGAAGCTTCAGTAAGGTATGTCTGATATCTACAAAGTCACTGATGTTCAGGAAGAAACACAAACACTAAATAATGCTCTAGCCCTGAGTTCCTGTGTGCTGTATGTACTTGACTGAAGTGGGGACTTGGAGTCAAAAGCATAAAACCAGATAACCATGACATATCACCAGGTTTTATGACCCAGACAAAGGGATTTTGGCTCTGTGCATGCGTAAGTGGAGAGGAAGAGCAATCTATGTGCAGTGCACTGCTCAGTGTCTCATCAGGTCCCACTTCAGTACCAGAAGGTGAAATCTTAGACACAGGAGAGTCATTCGCCAATAGGGTAAAGGCAAGAGCTTCATTGACAGGAGCAAGCAAGCCGAGCTGAGTGGGATTTTCAGAGAATCATAGAATGATTTGGATTGGAAGGGACCCTTGAAGGCCATCTACTTCCAACCTCCCTACCACGGATGAGGACACATTTCACTAGACCAGGTTGCTCAAAGCCCCATCCAAGCTGAACACCACTAGGGATGGAGCATCCACAACCTCTCTGGGCAACCTGTTCCACTGCCCCACCACACTCACAGTAAAGAATTTCTTCCTAATAGCTAATCTAAATCTACCCCCATTCCCCTTTGTCCTACCACTATATTCTCTTATAAGAAGTCCCTCCTCAGCTCTCTGGTCAGCCCCCTTTAGGTATTAGAATGCGCTATAAGGTCTCCCTGAAACCATGTCTTCTCCAGGCTGAACAACTCAAACTCTCTCAGCCTGTCTTATCAGGAGAGGTGCTTCAGCTGCCTGATCATTTTTGTGGCTCTCCTCTGGGCCTGCTCCAACAGGTCCATGTCTTTCCTGTGCTGAGGACTCCAGAAGTGAACACAGGACTTCAGGCAGGGTCTCACAGGAGTGGAGGGGGAGAATCACATCCCTTGCCCTGCTGGCCATGCTGGTTTTGATGCAGCCCAGGACACACTGGGTTTTTTGGGCTGCCAGTGCACATTGGTGGGTCATGTCCAGCCTCTCATCCACCAGCACCCCCAAGCCCTTCTCAGCACGGCTGCTCTCTGTCTGTTGATTCCCCAGCCTATGTTGATACAGGGGTTGCCCTAACTCAGGTGTAACATGTTGTAGTTGGCTTTCCTAAACTTCATGACTTTCCCATGGGCCCGGTGCTACTGCTTGTCCAAGTCCTTCTGGATGACGTCCTGTCCCTCAGACGTGTCAACCATACCCCTTCTGTTAGTGTCCTCAGTTAACTTGCTGAATATTTTGTATATACTATGGTGTTTAGTGTCATACTGAGTGTGGTATAATTTTGCTCTCAGATCATTACCTTTCTTTATGTATGTATTGTACATTAATTCACTATTGCAGAAGAGGTCTCGGATAGGTTTATTTTAAGAAAAGTTATACCATTTTGTGAATACATTGGTCAAATATTTCTTGGAAGGTTCCAGATACTGGATTTTGTATTATCAAATTTTGCACTTTAGGATTAATTTTCAATACAACTGATATTATCATAATGTTTCATGTGATATGTCTCTGGAGGCTGTTATGTTCATGTGGGCAAGCTCTGTGTATTGACCAAGGCCTCTTGTAAGAAAAGCAATTTTAATCTGAAAGAATTCTATTTAATTCTTCTATTTTCAGATAAAATAATAAAATTCCTTTAATCTGTATGTTCTCTGTATAATTTTAAATCCTGGCACTGCTTTAGGGCTCCAAGCACTCCAAGCCAAAACTATATAAAATAGATGTATAAAAAATATATTTTAAGGAACAACATAATATTCACTGTGGCCTGATTTCACTCTATGAAGTCTGTGTTCCAGATGTTGAGTGGCCAGTGTAGTTCTCCTCTACCCCTCTTGCCTCACTTATACTGTGATTTTTTCATTTTATCCATTTTATATCCTCACCAAGAAATGAATATATAAGTTCATGATGCTTTTTAAATGCCTCCTCTAATGATTTTTATCAGAAAGTAGGAATTCTTTCCCCTCTTCTTGAGAAAACATGTCTGAACATTGGACGATGGGATAAATTGTACTCTCTGCCTACAGAGATAGTGTCTGATCACCCAAAAGAAAAATTATTATATTGACTGGGGGTTTTCCCCTCAGCAGTCAAGACAGAGGAGATATTACTGGAGTTGTCTCACTGAAACTTGACTCAGTACTTGATATCTGCCATTTACTTTCTCCCTCATGATTTGTGTGGGCATCAGACTGACAGGTATGGAGGGAAGAGCACTGATGTTCAAAGGTAAGGCCACCCTTACCTTCTGTGAAAAGTACAGCGCAAGAGGAAATGTAACATTACCTACTAAAGCTGACTGTTCTATTGAGGTCATTAACCTGACTTTATGGCAAAGTAATTTATAGACCTTTTGTTGTCCGACATTTCTAGCTTGAGCTTTTCACTTGTCACCAGTCATTCTTAATAATAAAGAAGAAATAGTGCAATCTCTGTCGTGGACCTCTTACCAAAACAAAAGGCACATTCGGATGAATCAAGACTCTGCACTGAAGTATATCTTAGAAACTTTATTTTCAAAAGCACAAACAAAATTTTTATATTGTTATTTCTTCCAATCGATATTATTCTTACATGGAAAATATTACCAGCAATGAAATCAAGTAATTTTTAGGTATCTTTCAAACCTTCTAGAAAATTATGTCCATCATTGATTTGTAATTCCCACCTACAAAGAAGAAATATCTTCCTTGCAAAATCAATTCCTTCTCTTCTAGTCAAATAAACACTGTCCCAACTTAGAGTTAGAATAATCTGCCTGACTGTGTCCCTTAAAATGGACTAGCATAGCTCATCATCTCATGGAATCAATAGGAAAGATTCTTTCAAAGGACAGGGAAAAATAAATAGCAAAAATTGGTCAGTTCTGAACCTTAACTTCTCTGAGTTAAACTTATTTAAACAATCCCAATACAGCAGAAAACTTTGTTTTCTTTACCGGGTCTAAAGTTTTCTTGTTTTACTTATTTTACCAACTGCAAAGTCCACAACATTAAAAGACGTTATGTGTTCACACAAAGCTCTTCTTTCTGGTTAATATGTGCTTAAACAGTGCAGTGACTCAGGAATTTTTTTTGAGTTTTAGAGAACACTTGTGAGATTGTCTTGCTGTTTCCAGAAACAGTCACTGCTTCCACCATTTCTCATGACCACTTCGACCAGATGTTGAATTGCTAGCATGAGATTTGTATGAACAGCCAATCTTCAAAAGGTCTTGATCCATCAGACAGTACTTGGAAGCTATTGTAGCATTATGAAACACTAACTCTGATTTCATTTTAACCCAAGAGGACCTCAATATTAGCTCATACTTTCTGAGATGCTGAAATTTTACTGGGCTGAAGATCAGGTTTTTTGGAGACAAACTGCAAGATACTGCTTTGTGTTTGTGATCCAGAGCTAATTTGAAGAGTTGCGTGTTGTCAGAGCACAAAATACTTCAAGTTACTGGGCTGAGACAAACTCCAGTATCAGCTGTTCTTTGATCTGTTAGAATATTGTCCACCTCATGGACAGGTACTCTTGCATGCAGATAAAAAGGCATATCATCTCTATCGGTCTTCTAACACGAATTCCTTCAAACATTTCTGTAGTTGAATGTTCTCATTGCTGTTCTCTTCTGGTGTCCCCAGAGTAACCTCTGAGTGCATCTCCATTTGCATTGACATATGTTGCTGTCGGATAAAAATTACATTATGCACAACATTCAGTGGTATTAAAAATTCTGTACATTGTTACAAGCACTCTACTTATTTGGCATGTATCTGGGATTAGTACAGATTACTTACTCTGTTGCAACTGGAATACAAAGATTATTATGAATTACTTTCTCAATCTACAAGTTGTTTGCAGGCAAATTTGCTTAGTTGCTCTGAACCTTAATTTTCTTGCTTGGCACGCTCCAGGATGATATGACACTTTACCTAGGGTTTATGTCCAAGTCACAGTCTCACTTTCAGAGGTTATATTTATTTGTTGGGTAAACCAGATTATGTCAGCACCATTTTCCACAGTTGTCTTGAATCTTTCAGAGTGTCCAAAGCCAATGCCCTTGCTACTTCATGTGTCAGCAATATATGAGATACTGATACGTTCCATATGTTTTATTTATCTTTCCTAGAAATGCCATCAACATTGAATCGCAAGATCACAGTGTCGTCTCAGCCATTTGTTGCTATCATGCAGACAGTGGCTACCCAGATTTGCTGAAGTCTTCCTGTCAAAGGTTTATTCAGTGTTTGTAACAGTTTGGGGACAGAAATCGCTTCTTTCTCTGCCAGTAACATTAAATATAGTTTTTGTGGTGATTATTGATTGTGGTGGGATTTTTTTATATGTGGAAAACAAATACTCCTACATAGCAACTTACCCAGTTCTAACATGAAGGGAGATGCAGAATACAAACTTGACGGTGATGATTCTGTCTTTATATTCTGCCAGCCTATATTCACAGCCACAATGGGTATCATCAATTAATTTGCTCACAATAACTAGTAAAAATGGGTGAGAAGGACTTTTGCATAGAAGAGGTAATAAATATACTCTTTAACCACCTGAGATCGGGGTCAATATGGCACCTTTAGCATCAAATTTGGTCAAATTATACTGACCACAAGTGTCATAGAAATTATTCTGAATCTTTAGAATAAGAGACTTGGCTTCAGGCCAGTTCTGGAGCTCTTGAACTTTTCTGAGAAGATGACTGTATTGAAGAAGAGGAGCACAGTCTGCTCTGGGAAGTCAGCCCAAGGCTTGTGGAGTGAACTCCAGGTGCAAGTTCAAAACACTTCAATCTTGTAATTTATCATTTGGTTTTATAGAATATGCACATCGTTTTCCCCATAAACTTGTTTTGAGCAGATATAATTAAACAAATCAACCCATTCCTCTTGCTTCACTACTCAAATGACAATTCCTGGATTGAGATGATCTGTGGTTTCTCTCAGAGTTTGCAATCACGTAGATATAGTATAAAAAAACACACCAGAACACAATACTGGGAGGCGGACATACATCTTTCCCTTGGGAAAGAAAACAGCATAAGGGAACACACTGGGAATTGTTAGTTAAATTGCTGAATATGCTATTAGAAGATATTTTGATATTGCAGTGTAAGTACAACAATATGGCAGGATAGAGTAAAATTAACAGAAATCCTACAGAGGTTTTAAACAAATATTTTGAGCACACAGAGCAGAGAAAATCCTCACTACAATTTTCTATTTCAGTGGTATTTTCCACCACCAAAAAAAACATTGTTTGGGCACACCCGTGCCTTCTCCTCATGTGTTGCAGAACCAGGCAAGAAGCAGTCTTACTGTGCCTTCTAGCACATAGTTCACTGTGTAGCTTCTCTGGGGTTACAAAGATCTAAACTACTGCCTGACTAACACATTTTTTTCCTACAACTCACACAATGACAGACAGCGATAAAGAAACACTGAATGTGCAAGCCAAGGAGCTCCATTAATGACAGTCACAAAAATATTGTAAATATTTAGGGGTTTTTTTGCCAAGTTGACTAAAGACTTGTAATCTGGCATGAGATAAGCCAGCATCTGAATTTATAGTACATCAGCTCTTTCAAAGTAAACACCTCTGCACAGGGCTGCTGTGGTGGCTAAGTCCACATTACAGCCCCTGTGCTACTACCAAGTGGTTTCTCCCCACACCACTGTGCAGAAAGTTCTCCCTTCGTCGAGACCCCACTGGTCCCTCGTCCTCTACCCCCTCCCCTCCCCTCCCCTCTCCAGTTCCAGACAGAACTGGCCCCTGTTCTGTCACTCAACCTTGCCTCTACCCCCTAACCCTCAGATTATTAGTTATTGATGCTCTGCCTGCCCCTAAGACCCCTCGGGATAATATCCCGTAACTGACTATTCTTCAGGGACTCAGGGCGATCACTCCTTAAAATGCTGGCCCACTGAGTGTGGATACGCTGAAACAACTTGAGGCACTCTGGACATTTTAGTTCTCTGAGGATTTTCTGCATCCTGTCTACTGAGATCATTGTCCTGTAACCTCCACAAGTTTTCTGTTCTCTTCCTGGCTTCACTACAAATGTTGTACATACTTTTCTCCCTTTTTATTTTTTTTTTTTTAATTACTTGCTGCTCCAAATGCAATGTTATACCATTCTGATTGCAAGCAATACCATGCGTGTCAATGTAGTGAGAGAAAAAAGACAGCCACGCTACCTGGTGGTGAGTCTCATCTGCTAACCATGTTTTGATATTATCTGAAGGATGTGGAACAGGCATGGTTATAACTTCCAGGCATCCACACCTGCAAGACAGTGATACAGGCACGCAACTATTCTTGTCTGCTGGAACAGATCAGACATTAACGCTTTGTAATACATATCCCAATTCCAAGACAGGCATCTACTATTTCTAAAGACATTTAAACTGGTTTGTTTTTTGTTTATTTTTTTTTTCACTGTAGACACTTTTCTCAACATTTTCCTTAGCTCTTCTTCAGCCTGACTGGTTTCTAACCTGCAAGAGTCTTAAAAGGACTGGATGGATATACAAAAACCTATGATTTCTACCCAAATATTGTTTCCAAGCAAAGTGAGAACTTGTGGCATGCTATGGGTCTATAGCTTAAAAACTTAGTCCTATGTGTTCTTTCCATAATTAAAAATTGATAACTTATTTTATACAAATCAGGAATAACAATTAGTCATGAATTAAAGAATAAATTTAATTTTGATAGAGGTTCCATTTACATCCTGCACCTTCCAAATATTAAGGTATCTTGAGTTACCATCCTATAGTTTATTTCTCAGCTCAAGAAAGCCTGTGCTGCCATGTCAATAGGAAAGCTATATAGGCAGGCAGAAAAGTAGAGGCATAGAGACAGCTGGCAGAGTTAACTGTTGGTGGGTGTAGGGCCACTATTGTTAATACTAATAGTATTAATAGCACAGCAAAGGAAATCCCTTCCATCAGCCTGACTTCCCTTTTTTTATTTATTTCTTGTAACCTCTCCATCTTAGAGTGAAAGGCTACTTTCATAACACCCATGGATTATGGAATGAAATTGGACAGCATGACATGCTGTTCATCTTTGGCCTGATTAATATGGGCGGCCTTGAATGCAGAACCTGTGAAAGCACGGGGTAAAGCTACACTGAGGATAGAGGGGCAGCTGCCAGAGTGAGATTAAAAAATGTCATTTAGAGTGGCAGAAGAACATCTGAGAGTAAAGTGTGAGACTGGATCTGCAGGGGACTGTGGTAGGAGCTGCAAGAGGAGAGTTATAAGTCTCATTGTCTTACACTAGGTCATAACGCCAAGCACTACTTTGTTAGAGCAATAGCTGGAAATGCACAATTAACTGCTTCTTGTAAAGATAATTTATCTGAGAAGATCCATGTTTGACTTTTATCCATTGTATGGATTACTCTCATCCTGTCCCCTCTTCCACCAGAAATTTATACAACCATCCAGAAATGTACACTACCTTCTACATGCATATATCAGCAAACCTCCAAGGAAAATTAGAAGACAAAACAATGTGAGGCTTAGCAGCAGGATATCCACTGTCTTTTCTTAAAAAAAAAAAAAGAAAAAGAGGGAAAAGTAATGTTAATTATTATAGTAGTTCATAAATGCATGAATTACATATGGACTCATAAATGTTGCACTATTCCTGAACTGTCACAGATTTGAAGAAACATTTCCTGGAGATATTTTTAGGGGAAAAGGGCTTTTGACTTGAGCACTGTTCCTTCCTCCTTTTAGCCCTCAACCTTGCTGCTGCCTTTGTCCAGCACTTCCTCTTGCTTCATTCCTCTCCAGTAGACTTCATTCCCTCCTTTTCCTGGAATTCTGCTCTCATGTGCTGGGCTGGGCATGCCATTGAGTACCTCCATACAGCCTTGATTTCTCTGGCTATCAAACCCTCTGTCCATTGGCTATTGGTATTTCTGCTGCTGCTCCAGCTGCTCCTGAGTTCCGACTGTGGCTACCTCCCATCTCCACACACCAAGAGTCCCCTGCTCCTGCCTCCTCACCACTTCACAACTGTAACTGATTTAAGACAAAATGAAAATAAAAGCATTTTGTCAAACTAAATATTCTCTTTGATTCAAGAAGCAGCATTTGGTTTCTATTATGCTTACCTTTATAACCTTGCTTGGCATAGTCCTAAAGAAATGGCATCAATACATATTTATAACGTTCAACAAATACTGCTGCTCTGTACCTTGCATTTCTTCCTCCAAAATACCCAAAATACCAAAATAACAACGTATTTGTTTGACTCAGAAATGTTTTCCTGGCAAATTTTAGTTTTTGTTTAATATCTAGCTTTAGAACCACAGCTACTTTGGATTGGTTTTAGCAAAGTACTTTGAAGAAAAACGGGTGAGGACAGCTCTTAAAAAGGTAATAGTCTGAGGCCAGTTAAACAATGGTTTTAGGGTCAATCTAGATATGAAACAAAGAAAAAACTCAAAAACTTGTGGGAAGAAGTTATAAGAATGTGCTTTATCTTTGATAAAGTACAAAACTACCCTTTATTCAAAAACTACCTTTTATTCAAAACTACCCTTTATTCAAAACTACCCTTTATACTACCCTCTAAGATAAAAAGGAAGTTATTTTCTTCTTGCTTTCTGAGATGAGGGCTCAGATAACTTATTCTGAACAACCTCTGGACTGTGTAATAGAACTGTTTTTTTGTTTGTGGTAATTGCTCTGCATCATTCTGCTAACCCTGTATCATGCACACACCCAGGAGAAGAGGAAGCTCTGTTCTTATCATCAGCTGAACCACAAAGAGGTTTGCTTCTCCTGCTTTGTTACTTCTTGCGTTTTGGAAAGCAGCGAGAAAAAGAAGCACATATATTCTTCTGGGTAGACCATTTCATGGTGGAGTTTTTTTTCAGATGCAAACGCTTAAAGTTTGAGAGAAATAACAGAACTTTGAAACCAAAACAAGTGGCTTGGTTTGCAAAAATGCAGAAGAGTTCTGAATTACTACTAACTTCAAAGTGATCTATGAATTCTCATCAGCTCTAAAAATTAGACCAATTATTTCAAGTTTCTACAGATGAATAAAGCTGATTAAACATTTCTTTTTTTAGCAGAAAGTTTCTATAGTAAACAGCTCAGTTCAGGTTAAAGTGTGATTTTTTTTTTCAAGGCCATATGCTAATTCCACTGGAGAATGATTGTTCTCCCCATGAGAAAATTAGCAAATTCTTTTCATGTCAAAGGAACATTTCAGAACAAATATTTTAGTTATGTTTTGAATTATGTTATTTCATTTTGATGTTTCAGCTTTTTTTTTAATGAATGCTAAAATGCCGTTTTAAAATGCATTCTTAAAGAAATGTTGCACATTTCCTAAATAAAATACTGGAGTGTCATGGAGAAGCAAAGAAAAAGCAGGTCATACCATGCTTCTTCAAGACTTTGAGTAGAAAGAGATCCTGCAAACTAGAAAAATCAACACATTTCAAAACAAAAATATTGAATGGATGTTCTTGTTTTCAGGTTACTTGCATAACATCCATTTATACATGTTCCCAGTTAGAAGCAGATAGAGTAATTTCCACAGAATACAGAGTAAAATGGACAGAAAAAAATTGTCTGGGCATCAAAGGAGGTATTTAAAGAGATTTGGCTGAGCACCTGACCCTCCAGTGGAATATCTCTGTAGATTCGTTTTATAAGAGCCACTGATCCTTCCTGAGTAGGAAGGAGGGAAATTGCTGCACCACATGCACAGTATGCTCTGGGGTAAATCATCTGCACTGAACACATGCAGATATTACAGCTTATGTGCCATGGTGGTCTTGTCCATCATAAATTTTTCTGAATTAGAGGAAACATGCCGTGATTATTGAACCTCAGCAACAGTTGTAGAGGAAGCTGGGAAAGCAGCAGTGTTGAAAACAGCTAGACGAGACTGGCAGATGCTGAGAGCAAGGTTTGGTAGGCTGGAACCAGAATGAGTGACTGCTCAACTGCATTTCCTTCTTCTGGTGAAAGGCTGGCAGGGAGCAAGTAAATCTACATTGTGCCCAGAGGACCTCTTCTGATTTCCCCTATCTACACATCAGATGTGTCCAGCCCGATGCCAGGCAGACAGGCCAGGCAGACTCCTCCGGGGCTGTGAGGTGGTCCTAGACTCTCTCTGTCTTTACTGAGAAGAAAGGGGAATCTCTGAAGAGCAATTCAAGAGTTATGGCCTGAAAAGTGATCTCCTTCACCACAGTGAGCATGAAGAGCAATTAGCTTTCTCTCTCCAGCTATTTCACAAGTGGAATGCTTTTGAAATTAAATGAATGAATTTAGGCCAAAAAAGGTTTCAGCAGACCAGTGGGATATGGTAAGGCATCTGATAGAGTAGGCAGCCAATATCCAGTAAACTCTATAACTGAATTTACATTCAATCCATTTCAAAAATAATGATGTCTGGACTGGTATTTCCTGTCCTCAGATAAATATGTATTTGAAGCTCATAGATCAAAAAGACATATTCCAAAATACACAGTCTGTTGCATTAAATAACGGTACTTATCTTGTTTTGTTTTGCTACCAAAAGTACTGTACTTTTTTTTGCATGTCAACACACAGACACAAGTTTCTCTCTATAAATACAGCATCATACTATTGTACTACTTCCTCTCTGCCTAACCTGATGTCAGGAAGCTTCTGCATGTGGAGGCATTTTTATCATCATGGAAAGCACAAGTTTTCCTTGTAAGCACATCAATGTGAAAATGTCTTCATAGGGGGTGAAGGAAAAGTATTGCAAGGCTCTTGTTTACTTTGTGCTCAAGTGAGCTGTTGGGGCAGAGCACATATATTTAAATGAGAGCTAAACCATTTCCTACTCTGTCAGATAAGAAATAATTCCACCATTGTAATAAAAGAAATCTTAGACTTAGTCCTTGAAGACTATGTGGTTTGATGAATGTTATGACTTTTGTGGATTTCTTGGCTTACTAACTCCAGTTAGAAAGCATTTTTAAAGATGTCCTTTGCAGGGCAGTGTGGCAGGGTGGGGGGATGATGGTGTTGGGACCTTGTCAGCTGCTGACCATTATTATTTCTTGAAGGCTGTCAGGAGTCAGGTGTAATTTAACTCAGGAGAACAGCTGTGTAAAGACCAGGGAAGTAGAACTCAGACTAAGCACTCTCCTTCCCTACAGCAGAGCCGTGTGAGCCTGGTGTGTGCCACGGACCCCTAGGTACTGTTATAACCCAATAACACAGCCTGGAGAAGAACAGAGGCAATAATGAAGCAAACATATTGAATGGTAATAACTCATGATAACAGTTATGAATAATAAGTACGTGATAACTTACCATCGTGAATAAATACTGGCTCACTCCATTCACTCCAGATCTTGTTTGCTATGCAAGTCTCTTTCTTTACCCTTACTTGTGCTGCACATTTTTTTGCTGGCTTATGAAATGGATACTTATAGTTCTCTGCAGTGACATTTACAATCTATCAAGAGAGGTTTAGGGGGTTATTTTAAATGATTTTGCATTGCACTGCAAACAGATAAACTAGGGATGTCAAATACTACTATTTACATCTTTGACTAGTAGGAAGAGATTTTCAGAACAAGTTCTTGTGTCCAAACACAATCTGATTCTTATCTGATGTGTGTTAAAACTCAGAATTGAACATGAAGAGAGGCTGGAACTGGTAAGGTGGAAAGAGGTATCCTTTATGGCAGGACATTAAGAATTTGAAAACACTGATTCCCCTTTCATTTTTTAGCACACCACATATAGGATGAACACAGGAGCTATGGAACTGCAAGTTTCAAGATTTTGGTGTGGGTAGTGTGCTATACTTGCTTCTCTGGTAGAATAAAATCTTGCATTTTTCAGCTGAAGGATGTCCACTATTTTTGTGACCATCCTGAAACAGCTTTAATTGTGCCTATGAAAAAAACCACGTCACTTCAAAAGATCAAGCCCAAACATGGAGTGGTGGTGTTCAAAGCAGAGGGATCTCTAAATCATCCACCACTTTTGAAAACTGAAGCAAACTTCTGTAAATAAACAATGTTAAGAATTTAAGAAGGGATAAAAAGAAAAAAAAAGAAAAAACCTCTTGCTTGTAAAAATTAAAAGTGATGTTAGAAGGTTGCAAAGAAGTAGAAAGTATGATTCTCACAGACAGAGAGGCATGGAATCTTTGCTTCCTTGGTGTCTTCTTGGTGACTGTTCTCCTCATACTGACCAGTGTGGTGTGGATTTGACCCCGTGTACCATGGCACTTCTTTCTCTTCTCTTTAAGACTTTTCCAGTTCTGGTGTCTCTTACTATTTTGTGGTGCCCAAAGCACAATATGAAACTTCAGGTGAAACTCAGCATCTAGACCGGCAAATTAGTCACAACCTACATCTTACAAGTGACATGCTGGTCATATGTACTTGAATAACATTTGACCTTTGTCTAAGAACACAGAATGACTCAGTTTGTGGTTCAGTGTAATCCACAGACCTTTTTTCTTCTGTGTTGACGCCTATATTTTAATTCCTTATTTTGTATTGACATATTTGACCTGTATTTCCCAATCAAAGGAATTTCCTTATTACTGAATTTTGCCTTGTTGATTTCAGACATAACCAACATTTCAAATTCTAATCTTGTTTCCCATGGTACTTGACAACCTTTCCTAGCTTTCAGACAATACTTCTTCTATAACAAAAAAGTCAATACAGTCTACGTGATACTAATGTACAATCCAAATTTAATATAAAAGAAAAAAACATCCAATTTGCTTCAATGCAATCCTGACTCTGAAAGAGTTAATAAAATGTATTGATTTTTCATTTTTACCAGAAGGACAAGTTGGATTATTCATTAAAGACAATGGGATTTCTTTAAAGTTTGTTTGAGATTAAATTTTGTTAAATTAGAGGGATGTCTTGTTTTTAATGAAGTTATATGATACTGACTAAGTCTACTACCAAAAACCTGATTACCTTGTGATCTGTTATTTTCACTTGGTACAAAAAACACTTTTTCTTTGCCGAACCAATAGTAGGTGGAGGTTTCCAGTGAATTTTAATACTTCTGTTTTCAAGGGAAACTGAGACGTTGATTGGTGGGTTCAGCTTCTCTGAAAAATAAAGAGTACATAGAGACCTTCTGTACCTCATGCTCTTTTTCATATTTAAGCTGATGTAAAACAAATGAGGGTACATTAATCCTTAAAATACACAGCTGAGTATTTTGGAGTTAGCCTCACCCAAAGGAGACATTCAGTGAGTGACACATTTTCTTTGAAGTTGCTGTTCACTAAGTGTCTCAAAATAAAGGGATGGAGTTGGGGTTTTTCTCATATCTTTCTAGGAAAGGCAGCAAGCATGCATAGGAGGAGCAGGCCCCCTCCAGAGTATGTGTTGGTGTTGAGGAGAACTTGAGTCTGCTACCAGCTCCATGTCATGCAGGATACATATGTTTTGTCCACCCACAAGCCTGGTATTATTACTTTGAAAAAATGGAATTTCATCTCTTACAGAGGGTTTACAGAAGGGCCATTTGGAAAACCTTCACAGAATCTCAGAAGGGTTTGGGTTGGAAGGGACCTTAAGGACCACCTAGCTCCAAATCCCCTGCCATGGGCAGGGCCACCTCCCACTAGATTGCTCTAAGCAGCATCCAACCTGTCCTTGAACACTTCCAGGGATGGGGCATCCACAACTTCCTGAACAACCTGTTGCCCAGAGAACCTGTCTGATTCAATACATGAAGATTTGTGCAGATGCTAAAGTAATATCTCTCTTTCTCTCTCCTGTAAAAGAGCAAGCAGATACTTGCTATGGAGGAAGTACAGGATTGGAAGCAAAGGACATTTGGGTCCCCAGGATTTTAGCCTTGGATTTATATCAGCAAGTCTACAGTTGTTTTTTAGCATGTTAGGGCACTGATCCTCAGTGTGTGCTCAGTACTCGGGCATCCTCAGTCCTGCCAGCTGCTGCTGCTTTGCTGTGAAAGGAGGAACTCCAGATGGAGTTTTCCGAAAAAGCCCTCCCAGCAGAGGCAGAAATGCATGGCAAGTTCTGCAGACAGGGTCAGTGAGGTCTGGGCATGACACGGCAGCAGCGTGGTGCCAGTGAGAAAAAACAGAGAGAGGCAGAGAGGGAGAGTGGCTGCACGAGTGGTCCATGCAGCTGCTGTGCTTGTCCTAGCAGCCTTTGAGGGTGAGGGCACACCATGAGCCATGAAGAGTCATGAGCCATGAGAAGAGTAAGAAGCAGGGGGTTTTTTTGTTCAGTCTCTGAAATACTGTTCCTAGACCATGTCTCCCTTCTGTAAGGATATCAAGAATAGGCAACTTTTCATCCTTTTGTCGTATGTCAGCTTATAGCTGGCTCTGATTGCAGTGTAAAGCTTTGGGTAAAGCAAACAATTCTAATGTGTTAGAAAAGATTAAATGAGATCTAACTCAGAATAAATTTTTAGAGTTTTGAATTATATTTTTGCTGTCCCTTGAGCTATGACTGATTCCCAGGTTACAGGTCTGGAATACGATCAACATGTTAATGACTTAAAAGGCTTTTGAATCTGCAATCTTTGCTAAAATTCAGGTGAATTTCTTACCCATGAGATTAATTCAAACTTCCCAGAGAAGTTAGGAAAAGTAATTGTATATCATCATTCAAAACTGTCGATAATTAAAAATAACTGCCAAGATATTTTTAACTTAAAAAATAAATAAAAATGCTACTAATGTTAGAGAACATTCACATTCTTAAATTCAGGTTATAAATGAGACTTGTGACTATTTATGCTTTTTCTTTAATCACACTTGCTCAGCACTACGAAAAAAAATAGAAAAGAAAAAAAGGGAGAAACAAGGGTATAATGCTTTTAAAAACTGTTTTCTCACATCAGCCTATCTTTTCTTTTAATTAAAATTATAGATAAAAAATGTTATTAAATCAGAGGGAAAAAATTAAAAAACCTTCAGCCATAATCCCTTTTGTTTAATCTTTGTGTAACATTCATACTGAGATGAATGCCTAAATAGTTAGAATTAATATTATGACTTTGCCACACCTATTTCCTTTTTTGCTTTCCATGAAGTAACCAATAAATGAACTTTTCATAACAGAAAGTAATAGACAATACTTACCTATTGTCTGAGGTGTGAAAGCTTTGTAATAAGACAGTCCTCTTGAATTATTTCTCAAATTTCTTACAGTTATATTTAAATTTATTTTCCTTGATGGTTGGAAATGTATTTTTTTCATATAGCATCCAGTATTTTTCTTCCTTGCATTTTTTATATATTGCTGGCATGCAAAAACTTTTCCTACATGTCTGTGAGAAGGAAATACAAGCATTTTAAATCAAAGACTTAGGTCCAAAATCAGGGATTCATACTTATTTTGCTAAACATCCTTACCTGTATGATGTAAAGACCTGGATATCTTCAGGAGCTTCTGCTTTGATGTGCCAGGTGCAATTGAAAAAAGAAATGTTATATATGATGCACGAAAGATTCTGAATGTAGACTGCAACAAAGAAATGGTAACAAGAAAGAGTCAGGTTTGTTTTACATTGATTTCCTGATAACAACATGATGGTTGCCTTTACAAACCCATTATATGGGCTTATTTCTAGAAGCATGAAAAAGTCCTATGTGAGAAAAAAGAGGTCTTTCTGCTTTTGAGATGAAAACTGGGAAGCACGTCTGCTACTACCACCAAAGCCTTACTAACCCACTTAAAAATAAATTGAATAATAATGAATTGAAAAATATATTGAAAGCTCTGCTCTTCTAAGATTTGCTGAAATCACATGATACAGAAGGCAATCTTCACAAGACATGAGTTGCTAGGGAAAATGGAAAGAGTGTTTGGGTCATACTGACGTCTTACTCAGCAGAGCTGGTGTCTTCTGAATCTGAACACATCTAATAAAGGAAATAATTCTGCAATATCTCAAAGTATTTTGAATCATATTCTTAACATATCTGTACAAAAAAAAAAAGTAGCAGAAGATAATAATGAGTTTTCAGAAATTCTCCAAGTAAGGCAGAACATTATCATAAATGCTTGGACATCTTAACAACAAGCAGGAAATAGCTGACCTGGAGGTGCCTTGTAAGTAAATTCTGTCCAGTCACTCTCCTTAATTATGTCTTCTCTTTCTTTTGCAAAAAGTTGTGTCTTAACTTTAGCATTAAAACCAGAGTGTAAGTTAAGGTGTATTATCTTTTCCTTCTCCTGCAGTCTTTCCTAAGAGGAGGAAGAAGAAATTCCATTATGGTAGTTCTAAGTATTGAAAGGGAAATTATATAAATTCATCTCTGAATGATACAATATATTATTACACTTTAAACTATATGCAACCTCTGAAGAACTTACTTTCCTTTCCTTAGTGGTGTTGAAGAACTTATAAATCAAAATATACTTCACAATGTATTTCTCGGTTTCTTCTTTCGTGAGGTTGTTGTTCCAGGACAAAATAACTCTTGAATCGCTCTTGGTGATCCACAGAACATTACGTAGCCTAAGTGCATCTGCAATTACAATGGTATTACATAGAGAAAGAGAGGGTCCTCCACTGTGTACACAAAGAAATTGTCTATCAGGAAGGCTTGCACGCCCAGTAGCTCGACCAGGACCTCGGTTCTTGCATGGAGCAGGAATTTCTGAGCTTTGTGGAATATAACTTTCAGCAGTGAAAATCTTTCTGCTCTTCACAGCTCTTGAAATTAATTGATTCACTTTTGCCTGTCTTGGACACCTCTCCTACTGCAGGTCTCTTGTTTCTCTCTATGGGCTTTAGAAAATGCCTTGACAAGTTCAGATAAGACATCTGGGATGGTTAGTGTAGGATGAACTGTTACTTAATACTTTACTTACCCTTGATGTCTTGTTGTCCACTTGCCAGGATAGCGGAAAACAGTGCCTTACGCTGGAAAAAGCTTAATATCAGCAGGACAGGAATGGCTGTAACACATGCCATAGCAAATGCTTTGAGCCACAGGTCTGAAGAAACCGAGACTCTTCAGTTCCAAGTTTGGTTGAAAAAGCAGTTAGAATGTGATGTTTTCATTTTGCATCTGTGAAATATTAGGGAAGGGTCACCTAGATGCTACACAAAGTAAATAGGAAATGACATATGTTTGACAGGTCTTGTTGATTGGTGGCTGCTGTTCCCAGGATGTTTGTATTCAAGGCCACTCTTTAACTTGGTGCCAGAACCAGAGAGGACATGTGCCATAGTGCACTGGTTTTGAGTGACAGCACAGCTTTGATTGCAAGCCAAGACCACAGATACAACCCTACTGACACTGCAAGCTGTTTAGGTTGTGCCCACCTGACATAACCATGACTAGATACAGACCCGGTGGCTCTACTTGTGTTATCTGGCCTCTTGTGACTGTAGGGAACTGTCTTTTCTAGACTGTGACTGGTGTTACCCAGTTTAGGAGGATATGAACCATAAGAAGAGAGGAATCCTGCTGTTTGAAAAAGTGAGTATCAGCAAGAGCATTTCAGGTGTTTGCTAAATTTGGAATACAGTGAGCAGACAGATTCAGACTGATCAAAGTTGGTTTTAGCAAGACAGCATTGCTGTTTCTCCGAAGGGTGAGTATTCATCCAAAGGTTGCTTTAATGTAAAACAACATTTGAGACCTTCTGTGTTCATATGCCCCCGTGTTCAGAGACTTTCACTCACTAACTGATTTATCTTGGCTCTGATTGTCTTCACTTTTAAGTTTTCAGACATAATGATTCCAGGGATCAGCACCTGCTTGGTGTGCCCAGGTAATAAGCCAATTCTAATTGTCTGGAGAGGGAAGGGGTGAGCCGTGCCATTAACTGTGCTCCTAGAAGAGTATGGTGTGTGGCAAGAGAAAAAGTCAGAGAACATATAAAATAAAAACAAGGAGATTTTGATGGTTTACTATTCAACATGTAGTAGCTCATCCTGCTCCATGGAATGGAGCAATCAAAAACAGTCCTAGGAATATGTAAGTACTTTATTTAAATTAGCAGAAAGGAAAAAATGAAGATGGAAAACACTAAGCCAGTTAAAATATTTATGGCTAATATTAACATGACATTTTGAAAGTCAAACACAAGTCAAAAGGGGATGTGGAACAGGAAAAGGAACAAAATAAATCTTACAGTAGCAACAACTTTTGATGTTAGAAACGAAAATGGACATAATCGGTGTGGCAGTATAAATGCATTTAGTTGGAGAGAGGACCCACAGGGGCAGACAAGAAAGATTTTTAAAGTCTGAAAAAACTTAGAAAAAAGCCAACCAACCTGAGTCAAAGAAAGACATTTCAGGTGAGACCAGTGCTGTTTCCCCGAGGTGAGCTAGTCCTAGGAGTACCTTTTGTACAGGACTGAGAGGCACTTCTCCACTGGGTATGCACCTTCTCCCACCGATGCTGTGGTGGTGGCCAGTGTGAGCAGGCTGCCAGTAGGACCAGGCAAATGTATGGAAAGCAGGTACCTCAAAAGCTACCAAAAAGTATTAGAGATGGATGCACAAGCTCACATCCCTAATTCAGCAGCTGTAGGTGCTAGGGGAATACTTTACAGAATGGGCTGCAGGAGGTGGCCAGAGCTGTGGATTATTTCTGGATAATGCCTCCTGTTGCCACTGCTGCAGGCAGAACAGCAGGAGGACAGCTGGGCTGACCCCAAAGGATATTTCTTACGTTTATATACAATTAATTAGTCCACAGAAAACAGTGAAGTGAAAGCACTGCAGCATAATTACAGCCAAAGTGACCAGGAGGGAAATAAAAGCTGTCCATACATAAAAAGCTTTTGATTCACAACTTGTCAAAGAACACATATTTTCATTTATGCCAGCACAGATGAGCTGAAGGACAGAACATTCCTTCTCAGACATGTACAGACAGGACTGTGAGTTCCTCATCCTGTGCTACAAAGAGCTTTGAGAACGGTGCTGAAATTCAGTCAATGATGTGCAAAATAAAATTCATTGCCTGACTTTTTTTTTTTTAATAAGACTGTCTGGTTCTTTTGTCTCTGAAAAAATCCACACTAGCCAAATATACCTCCAGGCAGTCCAGTTAATCTAGTGGGATAGAAATTATCTCAACAATTTAAATCATCTAAAAAATAACCATAAATAAAAAAAAAAACCACAAAAAACCCCCGAAGTTCCTTCCAAGCAGAGTCCTGTCAAAAATGGAGTTTTCTTAAAAAATTATTTTTTTAAAAAAAACATATTATACCTGTTGGTTTTTTTTTTTTTTAATCACATTTCTTTCAGTTCTGAGCTTCAACTACAGCCAACACCTGTTGGTTGGTGCTCAGTAATGTCTGGTTTACAGGAGTGGGCTGTTTGAGTAAGAGAAAGAGAAGAGAACTGAAGGGAGCTGCCAGCCCATCCACCACTGCAGCTGCAGAGGTTGTTTGTACAAAGCCCACCTGGTGAATTTGAGAAGTAGACAGAGAGAGAAAAAATGAAAATAGCTAAAACAAGTTTCACAAAACTTAAGAGCTGTTAGTTCAAGTGGCAGGAAAATAAACTGTTTAATTTAAACCCACACTATACATGTGTTTGAATAAAGCTACTTTTGAAAAGTTTCTGGTGCTGATTATTATATCCTCCTAAATGCAAAAGTTAATTTTTTTAAGAAATAGTTTTTATAGACATATATTTTCTTTGAAAAAAAATAGTGAAATTGTAAAAAAAAAAAAAAACACAAGTGGTCTTGAAAATTATGTTGTGCCTAATTTGGAAAGTAAATTCAAGCAGTAAACAATGAAATCTTTTATTTATTGTTCCAGTGGACACTCTTAGGTAAAGGGAATCACTGGGACTGTTTGTCTGATTAAGACTACCTAAAACTTACACTTTGCTTAAAGTTGTTGAGTCATACTTTTCAACATTCCTCAACCCCCATCCCATATTTGATAGAAGCAAAGTAGAAATTGCTCAATGAATGATGAAATAAACAATATAGGTCAAATAAATTTTAAATCTCTTGGCAGCTGAAGAGTCAAAAGAGGACTACCATTTACCTTCTTTTTTTCAAAACTTACCTTAGTTTTAATGCTTGTTAAGCCCTAGGTACCTATGCATCATTTGGGCTGAGAAGCAGGACAGATCAGCACTGGAGAATGTCTTGATTTGGGACTACAGTGAGAAATTGATTCAAGAGACTTCCCTTTTCACAAGGCACTCCCTCAGAAAAGCCCACTGCCAGGGCCACTTCCCGCTGAGGGGCTGAAGCACACCTCTGAATAAGCAAACACTGGCTGGAACTTTACCCAAGGTCTCTGAAGTACCTCTAAGGAGACACATCTCTGCATGACTAACTCAGAAGTCAGAGCTGTTGCTATTTTTCCTTTTTGTATATGGAAGAGAAAGGTTTCAAAGCTTTTAATGTATTTTTAATAAGCTTTTATCTTCTAAGAAGAAGTCAGATTAAGGAAGAAATTTAATGACACAGTTCAAGTGTGACTATGAAATTAAAATCCCAGGAAGATCCTACCCTACTCACCATTGTTCTCCTAGTTTTTAGAGGGTAATATGCATCTTTCAGTGTGTACCAAATTAAAAAAAAAAAAAAAGACATAGAACTAATAAGGAAAAAGAAGAAATAAATCTTGCATTTTGAACAGGTATGACTGTCTGTTTAACTCTTCATATTTAAAGGTTTGCCCAGCCCAGTCTCTGAAACTGTCTTTTTAACTGGTTTCCTTTGCAAATTAATTTGCAGTTATCACAAATGCAATTGCAAGGCATACTGACAACTTATGAATGTTATTCTGGGGGGAGTTGACTGACTTGATAATAAGGGGGTTTGAAATCAACCACCTTATTCATACACACTGGTATTTTGCATTCCACCTTTAACTGGATTTGGAGGGGCAATAATGGATAAAAATTGTTCTTTTTTTTTTTTCCTGGTAATGTGGCTTGGAACAGATATGCCTCATTGTTCACATTAAAGAGTTTATTTTCTAAGAATCTGACCCCAGGTTTTGCTGCAAAAATGAGCTTAAGGTGTCAAGAATGCATTATATATTGCCTTTTCAAAAACTGCCAAATTTGGACAAAATATTTCACAATCCCTTCTATAAAGGGCTGAAGAGATCAAGGAATATATTTTTTATCATTTGCTAGCTGATATGATCCTTTCCAGAGCACAGAAACTGGCTCTTCTGCTTTGCTTTTCCCCATCTTTAGATACTGGACACACAGCAGAGAAATGCTGAAAAAGGAAAGAACCCATAAAACCCCTTGCTTTGATGGTTTATTCAGTTAAATGGCAGAAACCTAAAGATCTTCACTCTCATCCCAGGCAGAGGCTCTTAAACTTACGTATGGAAATAGATTTATTCTTTCAGTGTGTATGTTGAAAAATACATGTTTCAAAGAAAACACAAATGAACAAACAAACAAAAAAACCCCAGCTACAGAAGCATCATAGAGAAGATCAATGGAATGTTTTAGCTTGTTAATAGTAAAGTCTTAAAAACTGCCGCTTTGTCTTTTGGGTGCCTCTTTCTTTCAATAAAATATTTTTGACAGCGATTACTCTGACTGACTTATACCTTGATTTTCCTGATACATGGGTTCAATAAGCTAATCTTGATCTTAGATTAGAAAAGAGTATATTCAGGTCCATGTGTTTTTTGATTTTTTTCATTAAAGCTAGATAATACAATTATTCAAGGTAAGGCTAAACCAACAGCCTTTACCTCAAGTGCTTGAATCCTTCTGCTTCCTTGTTCCAGTGCTAATCAGACACGATCTTATGGTGGGGATGTACAAAACCCACACTTTTCTAATGATGATCTAAGATAAAGGAAAGTAAATGCTTCTGGAGAACTTAGACTGTATTTAGAAGTATGTTGTATTTAAGCAAGAAGGGTGTGACTTGAACCTCAAATCAAATGGTAATCATGGGAAACCTGACCACAAGCCCAGTACTTAATTTTTAAAATGTAGAAAACTTCATTTCTCATTGTGTCTTCCGTTTATTGGAAAAACATGTAAATTTTCTCTGGTTAAGTGTGGTTTGTACATTGCATTTATGGTAGCACCTCAACAACTGCAGTATGTTTCTTCCTCTTTTCTTACACCATAACTTAATGTCATTGCTGGCTTCAGAGAAAAGAAATTAATGACCCTACATACATTTTCTGGAGTTCTCTTAAAACTGTAAACAAAGATTTTAATTTCTTTTTTTACAATTTTCATATGCTGTTAATTTATTCAGAAAAGCAAGAATGGTAGGAATTAAACACTTTTTCCCATCGTTAATAAACTCTCACACTGAGTTGTGTAATCATTTCAGTCCATCAAAGTGATGTATTGGAACCACGTGTGGATTCAGGCTGATCAAAACAGCGAGCCATATAATTAAAAATATCCATAAAGCCAGTTCATGCTGCAGTTACTTCACCAGGGTTCAGGTGCCTGTGAAAAGGAAGAACTGCTCACACTCCATAAAGCCCGCGCTCTAAGCGATGCTTAGTACTGACAGCCATTTCTTTCTCAGTCCTCTGAACCCCGTGTGGAGCCAGTTCCAGTGAAGTCCCATGCCTGTGGCTAAAGGACGAGGTCTTCCCCTTCTCAGAGTCCCCGCAGTCTAGTTTGTCATGTCAACACAGCTAGTGTCTGCAACCATGTGCTGGGGATATCTGGGGTGCTCTTTAGTTCCACCTCTGTTTACACCAAGAGAGGAAGAAGGGAAAATCTCATATTTGCTTTGTACTGAAGTGAAAAAGAAGTTTCAGAAATCTGGACTGTTAATGAAATGTTTCACTGCAAAGGAGTAGTGAGGCAGGCTTGAAGGACAGCAGTCAGATAAAGGGAGTGTCCTGAAAGTGATATGTGCTTGTTACCAGAAAGGAATTTTGAAATCACAGCTTTCTACTTGCAGTGACTAAATTGCCACCATCTGGGTCTCTTAGTTCTGTTTTAAAGCTGATCTCATGTTTCTGTTCCATATTATACATCTGCATCTCCAGTATCAAAATGTAACATTTCTTTTGTCATGGATTATTTTTGTAACATTTTCAAACTATGTGTATGTACATACACGAATGCAAGGCTTGGGAAAGTAATTTCCTGAAGGAGATATCTCTTTGCTTTCTGAAAATTATCAGCTGCAACAAATAGCCAGCTGTTTACAGTGAAAGTCAACTTTAGATACAATGCCTCTGTTCCAGTTTCTCTCAAATCCTACAGGCAGAGGTGAAAGATTTCAAATATAAACATAGTGCTGTTAGTGTTGTGATTACAAAACCATTAGATTAAATCAGACCCATTTAACACTTGCATTAGGATATGCACTGTATTTAATGGGAGAGATTGGGAAGGGCAAAAATACATAAAAAAGAGATCCCTAATCTTTCCTGAGTGAGGAACTGAGGCACAGAAAGATTTTACAAGTTTTCCAAATCACACCAGAGGTATCTGAAATAGCTAATTGCTACTATTCTGTCATTTCCATTTTAAATTTAATGAACTACATAAAAAAAACCCCTCCTAACACTGGTCAGAAGCTGATGTCTCATTATGCACACAAATTCCCTCTGGGGTGATGGTCAGACTACTGTTGCATCACAGTTGTTGTGACTACAAGCAGCCTAAGAGACTAAGGCTTGAAAGAATGAGTTATCTTTTATCATGAAAACAGTAGCTATGCATCCTGAATATTTCTAGGGAGAGATCCTTCCGTATTATTTCAAGGGAACTGGTGAAACATCGCCTAATACAGAGAAAATTCCTAGGCACTTCAGAGCATATATATCATCACCTGATTATTACTTTACGCAGTTATTCCTGATCAGATATTCAAGCGCTGACAGCAGTAGAGTTAATGTATATACTTTATCAGCTACAAACTTGCGGAACCAAATAGGAAACTAACAAAGCATGTTCTGCTCACCTTTATTTATGCTTAGCTCTTGGAATCAGTTTGAATCAATTGATGGCTGCTGTGCTGCAAACAGTAACTCTGTATGGTCAGATGTGTGTGATGTGCCTGTTTCTGTGTGAGTACTACTAAAAGCTGCATTTCTCAAGGAGGCAGAGACCTCAATGCCTCCTCTTTACTTCTGTTTATAACTCAGCTTTCTGTTACCAGAGTTAAACTGAGTCACTAAACCCCCGTATCAGTCCATAGAGCATCTTCCCACTAGACCTGTACTCCCAGCACTTTCACTGCCTGGAGGGCATTCTGTAAGGTCAGAGAACAAACAAGAAACAGACCCTGCTGGGAGGACTGGGCAGCTGGGAGAGACTTAAGACACATGGCTCAGGTTTATTCTCGGTCACAAGTCTGGGAATGGAATTAATCCTCCATTTGGATTCCTGCAATCTAGGACTGGGATTCCGACTGAAAACCGACATCTGCTAGGAGATACTTGTGCAAGTTTCCATTACAGCTAATGGAGATCCAGCTAAAGTAAAGAGTCAACTAAAAAGATCAAGAAGGCAGAAGGGGAGAGGGGAGACTCACCCCACCTCCAGGTAGACCCATAAAATAGATCTGATTAATCACACTGTTTAAACTGCTTTAATTAAATCTCTGCTCACAAAAATGAATTTCAGACCCCTAAAATACTTAGAAATGCAATGTCTGCTCTCCCCCTGCTAGGATAAAACCTTTAAAACCAAGTAGGTTTAAAAAAACAAGGGAGTCTAAGTAAGAAACATTTTCTCCACTCTAGTCCTATCATGGATCATTATTAAATAACTTCCATGCTGCTTCTATACAATTCATATAAGAATGTCCTTAAGAATAGTTTATTCTATTTTCCTTCCCTGTTGGTATGCAGAAAACATTTCAGGTGCTCGGAAACAATCCTTAAAACATTTTTAAACTTCAGGTCCTAATTTTCATAATGCCACCGTGAAGAACTAGGACTGGCACCGGCAAAGCACCTATTGATTTACAAATAGTTTTATTAAAAATCTTTTTCCTATCTAGATTTCTGATATTAAATAAGGAGTCTCCTAGTGCTACTATGGGGTGCTCGTGGCCTAACCAAGTATGACAACATATATGTGCAGATGACATTCTCATTGGAAATAAGTATGTCAGTGTTCATTTCAGAACCAAATACGGAGAGGAAAAAAGTCTATCTGCCTGCTATAGTCATCATTTTGGGAAAAATTTTCTTCCCCTTGTGGCACTCCTCCCTACCAAACTCTATCTGCCCAAGAGCACAATATTGAAGAGCAGCATTTAACACTGAGTTAGAAGAAAACTGACTCTCAGGCAAACACACTGGTGATATAAAATTCATTAGAGGCAGGCAGAGGGAAAATGTCCATCCATCTGCCAAGTGAAAGTAAATAAACTGCTTGTTTGTGGAACAGCTTTTGCTCACAGTTTCAAAACATGTCAGCTTCTTTACAGCTGAGCTGTCTAAGAAAATAATTCCTCTTGGTCACTTCACCCAGATATTCAGAAATTCATTCTGTACTAGAGAAAGATATATTTCTAGGAACTCTGCTCATCAGTCTTAATTATTGTTCAACATTGATAATTGTGTTTGTTCAAACTTCTATCTTCTTATTCTAGTCTGGAGCTCATTAATACAAATTCTTCCACTGAGGCCTTGTGGTCTGTCAGCCTCTCTTCAGGGTGAATACACTAAGAAAGCCCACTGAAAGGCAATGGTGAGAGACTGGAATTTTAAAATGGTTAATAACTCGGAACAATTGGCCATCTGCAAAAGCTGCAGGTGCTTTACTGACCATGCTCAAAGTAGTCGTCCAGGTGCAGAGGGCGTGCACACCCACCACCAGAGGCTACAAGCTGGGGTTTGAGCCAGGTGAGGGAAGAGGTCTGTAAGAAGCAGATCCTGTGAGGTGGGACAGTGCTTTTAACATGTCATGTGTCCTCCCTTACACAAATGACTGAGGAGTGAAAATTCCCTTACAGGGAAGAACTGGGACATTCAGATGTGGCCTGAAGATATTAATCCCTTCTGATGGGACATAACTGGCTCAACTATGGTGAGGTGAGAGGCAGCTGCAATGTCTTAGAATGTGTCATAAACCATCAAAGACCCCTCACTGTCCTGTGATCCCCAGTCTTGCACCAGACAGTGTAAGACCCCCTGTCCCATGGGAGTTTATCTTGGCATTCCCACCCAGCCTGAGCATATATTAATCCATTGAACTTTGTGTTTTGTGGGTTTCCCCCATCCCCAATGGATCAAGACTGTGACCATCACTTTGACCAACTGGCACCAAATATATCGAAACTGCAACAATCAAGTCTTGTTTCAGGATCCACGGGTGGTGATATCTTTCTACCCTTATCCTTTCTTTCTTTTTCCTTATACATTTTCTTAAGTATTATTTTTATGCTTTTATATTACTGTGGATAATAACCAAGACAGGTACATACCTGCTTTCCATCACAAGCAAGATCTAAAATAAACCCTATGTACATATATATGTGTGTATATATGTGTGTGTGTATATATATATATATATATATATATATAAAAACAAACACCTATCATTCAGTGTCATTTCACTATAATCTGCCCCAAGAGATCTATTAAAAAGAACCTGGGTTACCCTCACCTTCTGTGGTGGGTCTTAACAGCAATGAGCTTTGAAACAACCATACTTCCACCCAAAAGGCTGACCTTTCTACAGTGTTGTTTGTCATCAGTAAAAAAAAAAAAAATAAGGAAATCTTCTGACAAAATTCTAAAATGTTAGATAGTTAATAAATCTGTTTTATTCTAAATTTTAGAAAGATTTGTAATAAGAGCCATCTGAAATCTGCACCTTTGCTTCAAAATAGTTTGAGTGCAGATTGGGGGTTATTTTTCAGTATCCCAGTGGAGGGTACTTGATTTTTCTGACTAAAACACAATTTTTTGCTTGAGGGTTGAAAGAAAACAATGAAGGTGAAGGAGAAGCTGGATTTAAATCTGTCAAACAGAGGAGGGCTGCTCCAGCACGGAGGAGGGAGGAAGGGTTCCTGCCTCTGGAAACCTGAGATAAGGGAGTGAATTTTCCTGACATTTTAAAAAGAAATGTTATTACGACTTACCTTTGGCAGAGGTTCACAGCAGTTGCAGTCCATCCATGATTCACTCTGTCAGCACCACAAGAAGGACACATGCTTTTCTGATGGAGAAGATGAGAGGATACAGCCCTGTATGATGCTATGCCAACTCTGAAGCTTATATAATTCCCCACTTTGTTTTCTGGGGAGCCCCGGTGAGACATACTCCTCGTTCTGAGGTGATTTCTCAAAACTCTAGTTTCCACTATGGATCAAGCTTGCCTTAACATTTTCAAATCCTTTCCCACACTCTGTCTAATGTTACTTCCCTTTTCCCATAGATCAGCTTACTCACCTCCCTGCGCGCAATCAGATCAGCTAATTAGTAAATCAGTCAGATCTCTGCCCTTTCAGTCACAGATATTACATTTTTTTCCAACCTTACCAGTGCACTTAGTCACGCAAATACCTGCTCTGTTGACATGAGAGCTCGCACGTTTCCCAGCTGATTTGGGGTTGTCATTACTCTTTTACACTGTTCCCTACATTAGGCTGAGTCACACTAATTTAGCCACTTCCACTTCATTGTTATCTGAAAATTTTATGTGGCTAAATGTTTTTTCTTCCTTTTAAGCCCTTGTTCCCTAGTTTAACAGGGTTTTGTTTCTGAGGAATGATAGAATCATAGAATGGTTTGGGTTGGAAGGGACCTCAAAGATCATCTTGTTCTAAGCCCCCTGCCATGGTCAGGGATGCCTTCCCCCAGACTAGGTTGCTCCGATTTCCATCCAAGCTGGCCTTGAACACTTCCAGGAGTGATGAGTCCACAACCTCCATGGGGAGCCTTTGCCAGTGATTCACCACCCTCTCAGGAAAGAATTTCTTCAAATATATCCAATCTAAATCTACCATACTTCAATTTACAGCCACTGCCTTATCTATCACAGAGTTACCAATACCTGCAGGAGAACTTGTTAAAGAGGTGTTTTTCTTCCAAATCCAGCCTTTCTGCTGGGTGAAAGACTAACATTGATCATCTCCTATTAGATCAGACCTATGATTACATGAGTTTTGGACATGTCCTTTGAACAAAAAGATTAGCCAAACCAGGAAAATTTGTGGTCAACAGGTCAGTAGAGAAGTCTGCTAAACCTGAAAAGGACATGTCAGTATGATGAAGATGGACTGCAGTCAGACTTGGGATCTTTTCAGCTTCCTTTACATCTAAAAACAGAGTTGCTTTAGTAGAGTGACTGCCCTCAATACTAAGCATACTAAAAACTATTCAGTATTTAGGGTTTTAAAAGTGTTGTATCTTTTCTAAACATCTCATAGGAAAAATCACACCAACTTGAAAAATACAGGGCAAATAATTGTTAAAAAGACTTAAAAAAAAAAGCAAAGCAGAATTTGCTTGGATAGTGTATCTCACAAACTTGAACAATGAGTTAATGAATGAGGTACATCTAAGAATAAAATAGCTCAAATGCAAAACTTCACTATTAGAACATGATAACCCCAAGTCTTCTACTAAATACAGAAACGTAGAGGAAGCATATAATTGATTTACTTCCTTAATATTTTCTCACACAAAACTCAGAGTAGCCTGGTCTGGAAGCAACTTTAGCACAATTCTTTATGAGTGAGAGTACAATACTGAGTGCATGAGAAAGAAATTACAGTACTTATGTTACTGCTGTAGAACCACAACTTCAGATTGATCCATATCGCCTTTCTAGGAATAATCAGGTAAATGTCACTGTAATTTAAAAGGCAAAGGAATTCTTTAATAAAGAATTTTCAGTCTTTTCTGTCGAGATACTTTTATCTACACAAATCAAGTTCAGCTATCATTATTTTCAGTGAAAAGAAATTCACTCTGACAAAACAACATCACCCTCACCCCGTTCATTTCCATCCAGAAAGAATCCATTTCTGTTCACAGGGTCTAAAATGAGCACAGAATCACATAACCAAATTATAGGTGAATACAATATGCAGTTTTATTCTACAGTTTAGAAATTAATCCCATCTTTGAAGTCTTGTTTAATATCCACTGTATGGAGCTTTAATTCCGTTAAAAATGTTTTTAAATAAAATAAAATATTAAAAAAAATAAAATAGAAACTAGGACTAGGAACTAACAATGTCTGTAGCTAAAAACGTTATCTAAACTGATACTGAAATCAGACAGATAGAAAGTTTCAAGCACAGTTTTAAGTATTAGAAAGCAGGCATTGTTTATTGCAGTGTGCTGGTCACTCCGAGGTTATTTCCTCTAATCAAGTGCACTGAATGTCAGGTGAGCAGAGTTTTTATCATACACACTGATTATGTATTCATTAGCTATCCTCACTTCCTTGGTTTTATTTTATATAGTCATACCCCTTACCCAACGTCCTATACGGTTCTTTGGGGTCTGTCTTCAATGTCCGGTGTCCTTTTTAGGTGGCTGTTCCTCAATCCCTGCATTTGAGTAAGCACATAACTTCTGCTTTGTCAGCCTTACAGAGCTGAGCTGGGATCCTGCTTGCATTTTTCATGGTTTCTGTTTGCCTAAGTTACATCCTTTATTTGTTTCTTCAAGGCTGTGTCATTCTGTTCTACTGTCCTTGATAAAAGTTAGATGTTGGTCTGTTCTGCTATCCTTATCAAGTGAGTAAAATGCTGTTCTGCCTTACAGTCCTTATCAAAACTTTTTCCAATTTTCCACTTTTTAAACAATTTGTTGTACATGGAGAAAAAGGCTAAGGTGAAATGTTAACACCACAATAAATAATCCGTTTGGTTCGAGACTGGATTAACGTTTCAAATTGCGGTAGACTCCAAGTACAACATGGATTATTTCCTGACGAAATACTTGAAAAAAGAACCCAAGCTGGTTCTGCAATGAATCTATTAAACATGCAGTTTCTTTTAAAGTACTATTTCTATCATTGAATGAATAAAAATTAGTCCAGTATAAGTACCTTTACTTGGTGCAAAGTTTTCCTTCACAATGTAGTCTTGTGTAACCTGGAGATCTCTGTTCCTACCCTGACAGCTGCAAATATATAGGAACAGATGTTTCCATATTTGAGTCGCAGTCTGAAATAATAGCTCAGAAGCATGAGCTTTAGAGAGTGTTTACTGCAATCATATTTTATAGAATACAAAAATCACTGAATGGTTTGGATTAGAAGGGACATTGTCTAGTCCAACATCCCTGCCCACAACCTGGTCTTGAACACTCCCAATGAAGGAGCATCCACAGCTTCTCTGAACCTGTTCACAGAGATTGGGGATTGCCCCAACCCAGGTGCAGGGTCTTGTTATTTCCATCAAGTTTACATGAGCCTATTCCTCAAGCCCCTCAAGCTCCCTCTGGATGACATCCCCTCCCTCTAGTGCATCATCTGTGTCACTCAGCCTGATGCCATCCACAAACTCACTGAAGAGTGCACTTGATCCCACTGCCCATGGCACTGCTGAAGAGGTAAAATAGTGCTCATCCAATCATGGACACTTGTGTCCGGGGAGACACAATAAAGACGCTCTTACACCTGCCAGGTTCAGCAGAAAGGAGGAAATGACATCGATTTATTGACATTATCTCATTCTTATACACGTCCCAACTCCACAAGGGATTGGAGAGCATGTCACTTCCTTCTCCATCCCACTGGAGAAGAAAGGTGCTTATCAAAGTTGTCATATCACAAAAGGAATGAAAAACAGAAAATACCGTTAAGTAAACGTCGGCTACTATTTACATAAAACTGTGTGAAAAGAATCTGACTCCAAGGTTAAAACAGAAGGCTTACAAAATTCCAGGGCAACAGACACTTGTGAGACACCACTTGTTACTGATTTTCACTTGGGCATTGAGGCACTGACTGTAGGTCTTTGGATAAGCACATCCAGCCATCTAACCATCCATCTGTCAAAGTTACGTCTGTCCAGTCTAGAGGCAAGACTGTTGAGGGGGATCATATCAAAGGACTTAGAGAAGGGATTTACATATGATGAGTGGGTAGAAATGCATTTTAGAGTTTAATGCATGGAGTGATGTGTCGGTGAAAGCACAATAAAGGACACTCTCACACCTGCTAGGTTCAGCAGAAAGGAGGGAAAAGAGAGAGTTTATTTACATTTGACATGTTTTATAAGATTCTCAACTCCACAAGGGATTGGAGGACATGCCACTTCCTCCTCAATCCCACTGGAGAGAAAAGATGCTTATCAAACTTTCTTTTATCACAAAAGGAATGAAAACAGAATAGACGGTTAAATAAACATTGGTTATTATTTACATAAAACTGTGTGAAAATTCTTTGACTCCAAGGTTAAAACAGAAGGCTTAGCAAAAAACAGGGCAACAGAGTGACCCAATGCTGCTACTTAGAGAAAAATTTTCCTTCTGAAGTTAGGGTGTGTTTTTTCAGTATTTGCAAGGTGGGAAAATTAAAGCAGAATAAAACACACAAACCAAAGAAGAGAGTGTCTAAACAAGGGACAACTGAGAAGCAAAGCACCAAGACACAAAATTAAGCCCTTGAAAGATACATGAGGCCTTCATCTTGTATGCAGGCAGTGCCTTGCTGCTTTCCAGGCTGAGTGAGTAATCAGCCTTTATTTCTGTTACTTGGTAAGATTCTCAAACTGGCCACAGGATGGTAGCCTAGGATCAGGTACAAGCAAGCTAAATCGTGAAAGTAAAGGAAATAAGGAGGAAAATTAATACTTGTAAACTGAAATAGATGTCTGGATGAGTCATCTCCACAAAGTGAGGACCTGAGCTATAATTCAGCTTTCAGGTATTGTAATATCCAGAACAGAACTGCCAAGTGAACCTACTGGATAGCCCTATACTGAGGTATGCTGTATGTTTGGAGCGCTGCTCTCTTACAGACAAATTCACACCTAGCTTCTGCTTACACTTTCCTTCCTGCCTCTTGATACCTCACGTAAAAGGTGACTGGTTTAAAACAGATTAAACCAGAGAAACAAAATCAAAAATGAATGAAAGGTTCTCTTTTGATATTTAACCTCTTCATTACTATAACTGCAATGTTCACCCTTAGCATTAGCTATGAAGACGACTAAATGCAAATTGTGAAATTCTTATGTTTTAAATTAAAGGCTACAAAGCTAGTCATATAAAAGTTGTGCAATTATTCTGGTTTTAGGAAGAATACAGACTGACTCAAAAAGTCTGTGGTAAAATATGCTGGTCTTGTAAACTATGCCTTTAGACTACTCCAGCAGTAGTCCCCTCCCTTTTGTTAAGCAAATCAAATCATGCTTCAGAGTGCACAGCAGCTAAGGAGAACTTTATCATCAGGTTGACTGGCTTGGTGAAAACACCCATGTCTAGATCAAACACTGATTATGAGACTCTAATTGACAAGACTGAGATGCCTATGTAGTACCCCAAATCCACTGCAGAGGTGATCTTGGGCATAATCATGAAGTCTTACAACCCATGCAATTAGTTAAATTGCTTATACTGAAATTGATTGAATATTGTTTGCTCTGTATAAATATTGAAGGTTCCAACTTTTCTAGTGTATATGAAAAAATTGTATTGAGAAACATGACTTGAAAATAAATTAAGGCTTTTATTCCAGCTCAGTTTCCGGTAACCTGATTCACTGTAGCAGTTACACCATCACCCAACTTCTCTAGTCCGGGTACTCAGGGTTCCAAGAATAATTCTGTTCTGAGAACAGAATGGGGTCCAGTTTCAAGAATTACAGAAACCAAGTAGTTACAAAAGTCTCAACATTATTGCAGTCCTCTAGCAGACCTCTTTCAATTCCTCTACGCAGCAGCAATCAAAAGTCCTTACTTCTGCAGGTCCCAAAATGAAATGTCATAGCAGGGAACATGGTAGTGTCCTGCTTCTACTCTACGAATAAAATTGAGGAATTGAGACCTGAAGAAGAGGAAATATCTCAAGAACCAACCCCTACCTATTTCTCCTCTGCCCAGAAGAGCAACAAGAACAAAGGCTGATGGGAATGAAGATATACAAGATACAGACCAATAAAAGGAGGACATATTTGGTATGATTTACCACTCCTCTTCTGAGATATAACACCAAAGAGTAGTGCACTCAGTGAACATTATAAATAATCACATTTAAATGCTGTTGTCTACTTTAATAACTTCATTTTCCTGTTAAAAATATTCAAAGATGAGGAAGACTGAGGGCTCAGTACTCAGACTGTACTATGGGGTACAGGAAAAGGATGTTCTATGCTTCTCAGTTCCAGGACACAAACACAGACAAGTGACATATTGTTGACTTGGTACACTCAGGACATTTGCATACATGAAGAAACTTTTCCTGATCTGCGCATTGATCTCACCCAATCCAGAAAAATGCGTACACAGGTCAAGCAGGAAGGTTGTTGAGACTGGTGACATGGTTTGCTACCCATCTACAGGAGGCTGGTTAGTGCAAAGCTGGGAACAGCTCTTCTGCAGGCCAGAGCACTGGGCTGATACTCCTGTACAGGGCAGCGTCCCTAAGCAAAAAGCAGAAAACAGTGGCTTGGCTTGAAGCACTGGCACCTGACCTATATCCAAGCCAGAAGGAAGACCCATGTTCATCTACCTTTCAGGTGGTGCCCTGTACAAACATCTGTATGAAAAAATGTGTGACAGAAATAGTGAAAGTTATGCAAATGAAGTAACGAAGTGGGCTTCCTTCTATTCTGATCTATTTTTCTCCCAAGGCGGGGAGTGACCCTGCTTGTCCCCATGGTTTAACAGAAGTAAGGATAAGGGAAATGAGGCAATGAAGTCACATTGTCAAAGCATGCAAAAATATACCAAGCCAAAGTCATAGTTTTCTTTTTGTTCTCTATTCCTGTAAGCACCACAGGTTTTCAAGGAGGAGGTAGGTTTAATTTTGTCAGTTTTTCTTTTCTATTTTCTTTTCTATTTCTCTTTGATTTTACTCCAAAGAAGCTAGGCAAAGAAATATTAAGTTTTGTTATTTCTGCTAGTTTTAATGTTAAAATAACTGTGAGGGGTGGACAGACACAACCTACAAATGCCTGCTTTCTCCTGATGAATGTCTTAGCCCATATTTTGATGGCATATTTTTTCCACACTCTGAAAATAATTGTATAAATATATTTTAAAATTTGCAGTTTCCAGTGTTACTGGTCTCACCCACATAGAAGTATTCTGTTTGTTAAGTTAAAGTTAAATCTGCATTACAGAATTGGAGAGTGCCTCTGTTACTTTCTCTTGAAAGCACAGTCAAATTGGATATGCTTGGATTTTAGGTCTTTATATCCACAGAGCAAAATCATGGTATGGAGTGAATCTCTTTTTTAAGAGTACTGCATTTAGGCACCAATAGAATGGAAGTATGTCAGTGTCTTTTATCTTCTGTGATTTGAATACTTAAGAGATTTCATATACAAAATTCCTTGAAAACTTTGCAGGAATGCAGGCATGATTTTACTCTCATAGAACATTCAACATGTAAGCAGTAATTCCATTTCATATTTTCCAACTGACAAAAATGGCTTTCAAAATCTTTCAGAGGCAAAGCTGGGAAATAAATCTCAGAGGTCTAGTTTTATGTATTATACTCAGCAAAGACTTTCACCTAACAAAAAATAGTCATATGAAAACAAAGTATAAGTTTTGGGGTTTTTTTTCAGTTACAAACCTTCCTTTTCATTGGCTATAAAAATCATAGTGGGACCAAAATACGATAAAATATATGTTTATGTGTTACTCATAATCAGGAGGTTACTGGACAGTTTTTATTCTCATCTAATCACCTCTCTAATCAACCTAGATGAGATTAGACACTGCAGTGGCATTTCATCTTCTGAATTCCTAGGATGATTATCCCGTGTGGAAGGGTGTTAGGGTTCAGGCTTCTCTGAGAAGTAACTGAGAGTGGCTTGTGCTGTAGCACAGAGTCCAGCAGTAGCCAATTTTCATAGAAACTTTATAAACTACAGTACAGGAAGGAAACAACTTCACACAGAAATACTTTAATTTTCCTTAAGATTTTCAGCAATAATCTGCACAGGAACTATTTAATATGTGGAAGGAAGTTTGAAACAATCTCTGGGAAAAATAATATTGTTCTTCTACCGTAACTGTTCTTCTAAAGAAAAGCAGCACATGATACTAGCACAGGTATAAGAAAGAGGAGAAAAAGACATTTTCAATAATAAGTTTTCAGTTTTCAGTTGAGAAAATAATAGTGGCAGTATTTCTCTTTAGTAATTACACGCGAATTCCAGATGATGTAAGAAAGGAAAGAACTGAATCCTCTTGAATTTAGCTGACGAAGGTGGATAGTTCAGAATTAGAGAGATTCCTCTGGGTTGTATTTTCAGTGAATTGCAGAAAATAAATATAGTGAAGCCTTCATTCATCTTGTCCTAGACTAGACTGAATAAACTGTGTCCAAAGCAGCTGGGTTTTTTAACAGCCAGTGTTAAGGCAGTATAGAATTACTGGTTCCCCTGTGAGCATCTATACAGCTTTTTGGTAAGTTTAGGTAAGACATACTCCACCTCACACCAAACAACATCTTCAGAGTTAGAGTAAAAGGTTAAAGTAATTCAATTGCTCTTTTTTTTTTCTGGTTTCTAATATCAAGTATGTTCATTCATGTCCTTTACAAAATATCTGGTCAATTATGTCTAAGAGTCAAGAACAAGTCAAAGTGCAAGTTTATGCATTTTTTAAATTGAAGAATCACTGAATAAAAGTAAAAATTCTCTTGGGCTCAAGACCCAAAGGTGAGATCCTGTCCTTCCCTGCTAGTAATATTGGTTACCACAAACAATTGCAGAGCAAAATTTTCTTCTCTGATATTTTTCTGAAGCTAAATTGCCTACATTGTTTCTGATGTCTGCCCAAGAGATGGAGATAATCTAAGCTGACACAATAAATGAATAACTAAATAAATAAAAGCACTGTGTGTACTTGAAATAGTGGATTATGAAGTTGAATGCTATTATAATTGTCACATTTCAGTTAAATATCTTACCTCTTTCATGAAAAGAATTTAAAACAACATTTCAAATATATCTGAAGATTGTAAAATATATGAAAATAAGTTTTTTGTGTCTGAAACAAAGGATGTTTCAGAGGATATTAACATACTTGCATACGTATTTTACTATCATCATCAAATAATACAGGAGGCAGTTCAAGAGGAGGAGTACAATACAGGGAAACTAAACTGGTTTTTTGCATCACAGCTCACAGAAAAGACTAGTGAGAATATGGTCCTACCATTTTTTAAAGAAATAAAGATAAGTAAGTGACAAATATGAGTGTTTTCAAATAGGGGGGGTTAAGCAAAAAGACACTAGAACAATTTAGCTAGCCCTCAGTATAAACTGGAGGCAGAAAAATACCAGTGTCTCTTTGAAATAATGTGAGATACAAGTCTCATGAAGACTTAGCTCTATTCCAGGTGTTGCTAAAAATAAAAAGGTAGTGCTGATGGTGTTGGGTGAATGCAGTAGACTCAGAAATAAACCTTACAGGAAGGGTAGTCATATTTATCCAGTTCGCTAGATTTTCTTTGGCATAACCACAGAAATGTGAATAAACAAAAAATGAAAAATAAATGCCCTCAAAACCTTGGGAAAAGGTCCAGTCAGAAAAGGGTATAGAGAGACTCATACGTACTCACAGCATATGCCTAAATTTTTTCTTTGTTGTTGGATGGTTCAACTGCTTGTTGGGCCACGCATGAACCAGGTTGTGACCTGATTTAAAATCAGAATAAACCTTTTATCTTTAGACTTACAACATTGCTAAAGGCTTGGCGAAGCCCATCTCTCTAAGACCCTTGCACAGCACCTGCCATCATACTTCAGACTGCTGCATTTACCTAGCAATTTCTTCATGGGAAGAAAATTTCCCTATTTGTTTTGTAAAGGAGGAAGTGAAGTACATAGATTTGGTTTGCCCTGGGTCATAAAGTGAGTCTATGGCAGACCAGAAAACTGATCCAAGCTCTCCATCACCTCATCACAGTACCATCATCACTAAACTCTCAAAAGTAATTTGTTAAATATATATAAACTTGCACATAAATTTGATATAAACTACTCTATGCTGAGAGCTTTGATACCTCTAGTGACTAAATGTGGGTCAGTATTTATTACAGCTACAGAAATAGCTTAGACAGCTCTTCTCTTAGTTGCCAGCCCACACTGATGAGATTGTTCCACTGTTTCTGATGGAGGATGATAAGCCAGATGAAAAAAAACCAACGAAAAAGAAAAAAACTGCTGAGAGGAGCATTAGTTGTAATGATGAGAAGTAATGTAATTACCTCAAAAAATGTCAATGTAATAATTTGAACAATCACTTGTTCAAAACTACTCACTACAGGGCCCCACAAGGAGTGGCACTAGCACAGCCAGGGAAGCAGGATGGAATCAGGCAGGATCCATGAAGGATGGGAAAGGACAGGGCAGGCTTAGGCCAATACTGCCATTGGAAGAAAAGCTGCTGAACCAAGCTCTTGAAAATGTTTCAACCTTCCGCCTTGGAAGAGAGAAAGTTTTCCAGAAATCCAGGAGTACTTTCTGACAACTCTGACAACTTACTTGACAACTTTCTCTTGAAAAATTCCTCTTATTTCCAAAGATGTAAGAATCAGATGTGGAGTTTTAGGCTAACTAGGGAGGTACATGCAAAGGTTGTGTGTGTGGTGCTTAAACTCAATTAATAGTGATTGGATTAGTCTTGAAAAGCTGTGGCCCAGTCCTTCAATTCACAATGATAGTTGTTGAGGTACTGAATGGCCATCATTTCCTGCTGGAGATCTCACCTTTTGATAGGGGAGAAACATACAGGGAAATTATTCAGGTTGTGAGTACATGTTGTGAGTTAACTTAAGCAAGCCATAAACTTCAGTTTTGTCTTGATTTTACACTAATTAGATGGCTATTCAGGCCTGTTTCTATCAAGTTCAGTGGTAAGATTCCCCCTAACCTTGAATCCAAAATACTGGAAGAGATTAACAGCCAGTTTCAATTCCTAATTGAAAAATGTCATTCTCTCTTCAAAATTGCAACACTCCTGCAGGGACTGGCTTCAGGAAGCAGTCTCAGGGTTAGACTGTAACCAACGAGCCGTCACAAAGGAGAATGTGGTGGACTTCTTATTTTAAATTATTAGTCCTTTATAACCAAGGGTCAGAGCACTTAAGAACAGCAGAGAGAACTTTGCAACCTTGCTCATTGTTGTAGAATTTATATTCCATTGTAGACTGGGCCTCAGCCAAACAGGGGATCTAAATAAAGAACACCATGGTGACTGTCTCTGTTATTAAACTTCCACTAAATCATCATGCTTGGCTTGATTAAAGACTCAGTTAAATCCCAGTCACATTTATGGATTCTGGAACAATGATAGATAATTCTAATGGGGCAACAAAAATAAAATCATTGCTCATCTTCAAGTAAGGACAAAACTACAAGACCCAAGAAACATATAGTTGGATTTGCTAAGCAGGTAGCTAAAAATTGCTAAGTGAGCTTGCAAAGATCTGTTTTATCTGAGCAGTTGTTCAGTCTTTCTGCAGAGTGGACATGGGATATTCTTTCTGTGTTTGCAGACATGAATGGGACAGCCATTGAAAATTTTGTCTGTGTCATTTTTAATGTTTCCTTCATGAACTGCACCTGGCATGTGGGCAGGACTGCTACAGAAGATACCCAATATTTCCTGTACTGGAGGCCCTCGAAGTAAGTAGGTCTTCTTGAATCTTGGGAATTTTGATTTTTGGTTGGACATGTGATATTTTCAATTTTTAACTGATACAATATTTCATGTAAAGGAAAGAAAATATCACAGAATGCCAAAATTACATCAAAGATAATTATGGAAGGCACACGGGATGTCGATTCCAAAATGTGACAATAGAAAATAAGGCTGCTTATTTCCTGGTAAATGGGTCTAGAAGTGGACAAAACATTCAGTCATATGAAAAGACGATACTGCTGTACCAAATTGGTAAGGATTTTTTATTGATTTAATTTTCAGTTGTATGTTAAAGGAATGAAGAATTCACACCTGGGAAAAAGCATACATTTTAAAAATATTTCTCCTCATAATAGGTTTGGGATTTTTTTGCTTTTTCTCAGCCTTGATGGCTGAAAAGTCTGAAGTATAAGAATGGACAAAAACTAATGAATACAGAAACAATTTGGAATCATAGGTCAGAGAATTGTGAACATTTCAGTCAAATGTTTATTCTCTGAAAGAAATGTGTCATCTTTTAGAATTAACTAGCTAAATATTCCTGAATGGGACTATCTAGATGTTGATCTTATTATCTCATAATGAGATCTACATAATGAAAAGAACCAGTTACCTTAATGCTGTGAGCAAAAACTTCAATTTTTTTAAATGGAAGAATGTTGTTAATGAAAAACATTTTAAACTGTGTTTAATTTGAATGCAGTATTAAAAAAACCTCAAACCCAAGAAATAAAACCAAACCTGCATAAATCATATGCTGAATTCAATAACATCTAATAAATGGCTTGTGGTTTTTAATTGTCCTTACTGTTGCAGCTAGTGCTCCAGGATCCTCAACTGAAATGTTAAATCAGGGAGTCCTGCTTCAGAATACAGGGAGAATATAGTAATTCTGCTATAGTAATTCTGCATTACATCTTTTTAGACAGTTGCTTGAACATCTACCTATATCTTTAAAATGGCGGAGTGACGAGAGCTATTACTAATCAATAGTATTTCTGATTATATTATTGTAGAAAAACTCACCCCTCCATTAAATGTCACAGTGAACTGTACAGAAGCTTCTCATAGATGTAGTATTCAGTGGCAACCACCTCACACAAGTCATGTGAAAAAACGTAGTTGTTTCAAGTATGAAATTGTCATAGAAAAGAAGGTAAGAATAATTATGACATTTAATAGCATTTTGTATGTCTCTATTTCCACACATAACACCATGCAACCAGTATCCTATTCTCAGCCCCTTCTTTTGAAAGCTTGGATGAATATGGAAAGTAATATTACATCCTTCAAAAATAAAGTTCAAAATATTTGTGGGAATATTTGTGCCCTTGTTCTTCCAACTGTAAAATAGAAAAAAAAAAAAAAAAAAAAAAAAGAAGAAATAACATAGTTAAATTAAATGTTTAAGAATGCAAAAGATACACAAGCAAAAAAATTGGAAATAACATTGTCTGAGTTTATTCATAAATTTTAGATACTTTGTTTTAACAAGTAAAATGTAAGTATTTTGTCAACCTGAGCCTTTTTTTGTTTAGTGCTTGGATACTCAATTCGGCAATCAAATTTAAATGGTACAGTATTTCGGAGCGTTAGTGGGGAGGAAAAACCACTTAGAGGAAGAACAGCTTAATTTCACAGTCTTTGAAAGAAGGCATTTAAAATACTACATACACTTTTTTTTTTCTGAAAATCAAGCATTCATGAGAGAAGACCCTTTATTACATACTAACAAAAAGAATACTCCTAAAAATTAAGCTTTTCTTTTGTTGCTAGGCTGATGCTGAGGAAAACACCAAAACCACATCTAAATCAGTAAGTCTGTATTAATCTAACATTTATGCTATATTGAAATTTCTTCTGTATCAGAGCATCCTCCAACCAAATTGGTTTGGTTTCACACTACCTTTTTCAATGTCCTGCACCTGCTATTTACCGATAAGTTTTCTAAATCTGAAGTTTTAAACTGTTGTTTATAAAACATTGCACAAAAAAACATGCACATGTGGAGCTTGATATTACTTCACAAAATCTTCCATTTTACATTCTTTTTTACTTACTAGTTAATTCATATATGTGTAAAAATGTGGGTCACGAATCTGTGTAACACTTAGACACAAAAAATGTGGAGAATTATTAATGCTCTCTGGAAAGGATTGAGATGTAAGAGGCAAGAAAATATTACCTCAACGATTAAGCCAGTAGAAAGGTGACAGAAAAAAAAAAATCAACTTTTTACTTCTGTATAATCTGGCTATTGAACTCTACTTCAGTTTTGAAAATATCCACTGTAACAGAGTGCCAGATCTTTAAAGAATTTTTTCCACGAAGTCCCATTGCTTAGCAGAGTCTAACGAGCCAAGGAAGCATATGGCAAATTTCATCTTCATATTATCCAGTAACAAAAACGTTTCAACAAGAGGAATTAGGATGAAACAATCTAACTTAATGAGGGATATTTTTCTACTTGTCATTTCACTCTAGTCTGTCCACAGAAACATTATATAAATGTAAAATGTAAAATTTTATCCTAATTTTATAAAAATAATACAAAAATTCTCATTCTACTTGTTCTGCATTTAGACATCAACCATTGAAAGTAACTCCTACCTATATGAAAGCTTCCACTCAGGAAAAAGGTACAGCGTCAAAATCAGAGCAACAGATGCAGGCTTTTGTTTAGTAAGCCCAGACTGGGGAGAGTGGAGTACACCTGTGGAGTTTGGTAAGAATAAAAATCCCTTCCGTGACCTAGTTCAGTTATTACCTCTCTGCCTCATTTTTTACTCCATGCTTACAGCTGGAAACACAGTGATAGTTACACATTAATTTGTTAGGACAAAAAGAGTCAAACAATTGGCACATCTCTTAATTTTAGGGAGTTCTCCAAGCATTCTTGGGAGACAGTGCTTCTTGTACAGGGATTGAGAATAAAGCAGACCTTTTCGAGGTCTGTTTCCAGCTGTTTTACTTCTCCCATCTTTACTCCTGACTTCATAAACTCATTTTTCGTGCTGTTGCTCTCTGCCACCTTGGACATTGAAATACTGTGTAGGACCCAGTTCCTCAGGTCTCAAGTTACTGTAGACAGTCCACGTGCTGTCAACCATCCTATTACTTCACGTGCTACAGGGCAGTGAGGTGCTAAGTCATCCCTTCATACAGTGTTTGACACTCTGATGCAAAGCAGATTGCACATAGCTGTGCAATCTGTCATGACCTGTGATGCTAACTGGCACTTTGATGATTGCTTGATTTTCAGGAACACAACAACTGACATCTACTTCATCAAACATGCTACTTCTGATACCAGGGCTGGCAGCAGGTCTGACACTTTTTCTCTGCATGATAGTGTAAGGCTTATTTCTCGTGCAAAATTTTTATTCTATAGTTGAAATAACACTTCTTCCCCCAACAGAAAATTTCTGGCTTCTTTTTTAAAGGAGACAAGGGAGGGAGAAAATTGACACTGAGCTATACTAGGAATCATCTTCTGGATGTTCCTCAAGTGTGCTCTATACTTCTGATTTCAAACTTGCTTATCCACTTGATTAATCTAACTCAATGCTTTCCAGTACTGGGACAAGGCCTTATATCAGTACTACCTTCCTACCATCAGACCCTCCAATGCAGATGGTTGGTACATGAAATTGTTTCCATGTTTTGATGATATTCCCCTTTCATATACTTAAAAAACCAGCCTCCTACGAGGCTTTGGTAAGTCATAAACTAAATTATTGTCATCCAAATTCTGAACAACGAAATTTTAACATCCTAATCAGCCTATGTAATTTTAGCTACTTTTGACATAGAAGAATACTGCTTATCTTAAAGAAATAAAATAATACCTGAGAAGCATTATTGTATAGTATGTGTTCATATATTTGCATGTTAAGCCTTTTCTTCACCAAACCTTTTTGTCACTGTAGAAGGGCTTATTTGAAAAAAACATCAGCTACAGTACCACAGCCAAGAGACCCATTTCATGAGCCCTCCCCAGTGGACTTCCAGGTATGTTTTCTTTCCACTTGCCTGAAATTAAAAAATTTAGTCTCAAAGGTATGACCTAAGTGTCAGAAAGATGCACACAAGCAAGAATCAGTTTTCTTTCTTTTTCTTGTTCTTGGGGTATGGAAAGAGAAGGTCCATATGCAAATAACTTGTCTGTTCTACTTTTTATGAAATAATCGTCATGTTTACCTGGAGCATTGGAGAAAATACAGTTTCACCCTGCTCTCCCTATAAGCCATATGCTATCACTAGAATAATGCTGAGTGTTAATTTCTCAGCACAATAATAATGCAGAATCAGGCAGGGAGAGAAGGGACGAAGAAATCTACAGTAGTTTTTCCATAGCAGATATTGAGATCCATGATAGTATTTGGCAATGATGTGAAAGGAGAAAAGGTTTCTAGGGTATGGTAAGCAAGAAAGTAGAGCAGAGTGTTGAGAGGTGCTCACTTACATGGAACACTGGAATGACTCTTGAGAAGGAACAAACAGACAAACATGGCAGGAACTTCCCATCTAGAAAGCGTGTTGCACTTTGCTGCAACTTGCAGTCTTTAGATTGGCAGTAGGCAGGTCTGGAAGCCAAAGTTTGTCTGCAGGGACACACTGAATTTCTGGCGAGCCTTTATAAATCCTTTTATTTTCTCTTCTTTCATTTTTTTAATTTTCTGTTTTAAAAGATGAGTTTTCCAGCTTTTTAGTAGAAAGTCTTTTGTTCCTCTTTGGGAACTATATAGAGGGATGATCTAGACACATCTACTTTAGTCTTCTAATTGACAGAGTCCTGCTACAGCTTCTATACAATAAATAACAACTCTGGATGGCAGGAGATTCATAAATCATGACCTTGTGACTAATCTCATGCATGAAACACTAAAAAAAGTTATATTCTTCCTTTAATAGATAGAAGATATGAATCTACTAAAAAAACGAGAAACTGAAGAAATAATAAATATTGAAGAAGTGATGGAATGCAAGTGAAATGAGCAACTTGATTTTTTCAAGCAGATATATCTTGCTGGCAAAAAATTAACAGGTTTTTCATATTCTGTCACTCCTGGAAGCAGGGAGAAGAGTATTGACTGCAGAGACAATTCCCCAAGAAATTATCTTTAAAAGCCTCTTTGTATATGGATGCATTTTCTATAAACAGTTGAAGTTTGGACTTTTTCTGTTTTTTCTTATGATGAATACTGCAGTATTTCAGAAAAAATATTTCAATATTGCTTTAGAAGTTATTATACTGTTTTTCAACATGATGTAAAAGAGTAAGTAAAAACAACCAAGCTTTAGGGGTTTATTCAGGATCTCCAGTGGTTCAGTGTCTCAAAAAAAGTACAGCCATACTGAGACTGTGATCAGGAATAAAATTTGACATCTATATGGAAGCCGCTGTATAAAAACCAGCCAAGATTGAAAACCAGCCAAGATCCAACCTCTTAAGAAGGATCACTTGCTCATATAAAATGAGTAGTATTACAGATCATGCCTACATATATGTGTTAGATGAAAAAAATACTTAATATATGATTGCTAACAGGTAGCAGATGTATAGGTGTATGCATATTGAGGGGGAAATGTTGGAAATTGAACATTTGAACTCTCCAGCAGAAGCCTGTCACTTGCTAATCGCAAATGGTACAGGCTGGTTGTGTGTTTTAATAAGACCTGGATGAAACAGAAGCATCACAGCCGGAATCCTCTAATTAATGAGGAGATATAATAGAAAGCCATCAATTTGGAGGCTAATCACATATTTTGACCTTCCATTTGCATGAAACTGAACATGAGTCAGCAGTGCCCTGGCAGCCAGGAGGGCCAGCTGCGTCCTGGGGTGCATCAGGCACAGCATCACCAGCCAGGCAAGGGAGGGGATTGTCCTGCTCTGCTCTGCACTGGGGCGGCCTCACCTCCAGTGCTGGAGGCAGGTCTGGGTGCACAAAATAGTAAAGATATAAAGCCACTAGAGAGTGCCCAAAGAAGGGCTATGAAGATGGTGAAGGGCCTTGAGAGGAAGGCATGTGAGAAGTGGCTGAGGACATTTGCTCTGTTCAGCCCGGAGGAGACTGAGATGACACATCACTGCAGTCAAAAACTTCCTCGTGAAGGGAAATAGAGGGGCAGGCACTGATCTCCTCTCTTTGGTGACCACTGATAGGACCGAAGGGAATGGCCTGAAACTGTGTCAGGGGAGGCTTATGCAGGGTGAGGCTTATGTATTAGGACAAGGTCTTCTCCAAGAGGGTGATTGGGCACTGGAA
>VYXC01010856.1:375752-404543 GCA_013397175.1 Platysteira castanea
CCCAAAGTTCCACTAAGCCAAGAGACCAAACATCTTGGAGGCCTCGTAGTTGGGGGTCAGGAAGCCCCAGACACCAAGGTCCTCTCCAGAATAGATTCTGTAAGCCAAGATAGGCCCAGGGGGAAGGTTCCTCAGGACGGGGGGCATCTTGAGACTCTCACTGGGGAATCTTTGATAGATATGCCAATGTGCAAAGTCTATAACTGTATACACGAATCATCGTGTGTGTGCATCCCTTGGGGTGTGCATTCTAGGGGGTGCATTTTGTCCAGGGGGCACTTTCGAGTGTGCATTTTCAGCATGCATTCAGGGGTGCATTCTACCCGGATGTTTCAGGATCCCCTAAGGATCCCGAAACAAATACCAAGGTAAAACCCTTCTTCCCCTTCTAACCATGTTTGGCTTTTAATTCTGAGCCCAGGGAAAGGCAACACAAGAAGCATTTGGACGATGTCGGTTTTGAGGGGTGTTCTGGTGGGGTGCTATGACCTTCTGAACCGACTCCAGCAAAAAGTCGTTTGGGAAGCCACTACACTCACACATACACACTGGATAACTTCTTCAACAAATTGACAGCAAAGAGGCAGGAAGGATCTTCATACAGAGTTCCACGATAGAGGTTTATTCACTCCTACACATGAAGGGGACCAGTGATGAAAGACAGAGACCAGTGGAGGGTCCAAGCTTATATAGGGGGGTGGGGAAAACATCTGGGACCAATGTTCTGAGGGCACAGGGGCGGTACACAGGCGGAACTGGGGTATGGAAGCCAGTGGGAAAAATCTGGGGGAGTGGCAAGGAACAAGGGCCAATGGGAGAGTGGGAAAGGGAGAATTTTCTAGGGCAGTGGCAGATAAGGTATAGGTGGGCAGGAAGGCCAACTGGCCAACCGGGGAAGCAGAACTGGGAGACATTTACATAATGAAACAGAGCATCCTGGGAGAGGCCTTTTCAGTTTACCATAACCTGGAGAGAATTTCTATCCCTAGGGATGGTCTCACCAATGGACTCCCTTTGTTCTCTGTGTTATAGGCCCACCAGCCCCCACAGAACAACACTCTCAGGCACATGGTGTAACTCTTGGGGCTGTCCTGGGCAGGGCCAAGAGTTGGACTCAGTGATCCTTATGGGTCATTTCCAACTCAGGGTATTCTATGATTCTATAATTTCGTCAAGTCTCAAAATGGTTAAAGTCATCTCAAGTAACTGAAGTCCTATTATGGTAAAGAAAGTCTTCTCAGTGATAAAATTCCACTAGACCATGTTACTGTCAAGAGATCATCTTTGAAAAGAATTTTTTCTATGGATCTGTGTTTCTAGATGAATTTTCAATAAAAATTTATTTTGAATGTCTTTTTAAAGCAGAGCTAGAGCAGGATCCTTCTACTTAAGTTATAATTGCCAAAAAATAAAAGCACGTGCATTAAATGTGGATAACTACACCCAACACTTACTTTAATCTAAGGACAATTAAATAGATACAGTCTACTGGATCCTCTCCATCCTACTTCACTCAGAGCTGATCATGGCCGTTGGAGCACCCCTTACATCCCCACTGCTTTCACTGGGAAAGCTGCTGAGACAGCAAAGTCATTAAGAAAACTTTTTCACTATCAGCAGACTGATAAAACCATTAATCATATCTATGAAACAGTGGAGGTGGTGTAGTAGGTGTGGGACTAAAGTATCACTCTCCCATCCCTGGGCAAAGACCACAAAATCAGTAGGAAAGGATGGTCAGGCTTTACAACCTTTTTACTAAGTGGCTAGGATGCTCACACAGGAAGAAGTCCTTTATTCTTGTCTCCTATGGCTGTTCCTCTGTTCTGTGTAAAAACTAGAAAGTTCTCGCTGCAAGGAGAAAATGGAAGGTCTTGTCTATTTGTATTTTTGTGACATACGCAAAAGCTGTAAGACACCAGTACAGCAAAACCCTCAGACAGTTCTTGTGAACACTCCTGTTTTTGTTGGAGCAATAAATTATTCTTCAACTTTTTGTGATTTTTAAGGAAGTTTGGGTTTGATCCTGTTTCTGGAATGACTTTACTCCCAGTAGGGCCAAAAGTCTGTAAACAGATCTAGTGTTTTCTGCCCAGGTTTCTCTTCTCTCCTTTATTTTTATTTTTCTTTCTCTTTCTCTTCCTCTTTCCCTTCTCATTTGGCTTTCCACTCTTGGGTTGTAGCAAGGCCACTCAACACTAGTTTTCTGGCCTCTGAAAGATGACAGACTTTGCTACCCTCAGTAGCACCATCTTTACTTGGGAATTTTTTAAATGTTTTTAATTTGTTTGCATTTTTGAAAGCCTTACATAAGGAGTTGCCCTAAATATAAACAAGAAAAGAAGTCCCCTGGGTAGAACAGTTCCCTTTTCTGCAAAAACACCACTGTCCTTGTGGGCTGTTTGGATTGTGCTGCTGCAGTATACTCCAGTTTAAAAACAGTGTATCCAAATCCCAAAACTTCAAGCTCCAGTCTTCCTCATTGTGTTTCAGAGATACAGTCTGAGACAGCACACAAAAACATGCTGCTTCCCCGCTGCCTTCTCTGCAGGCTCAAGAGATCTTCAGAGTGGAAGCATGGACAGGCAGGCGAACAAAAATTCTGACTTCCTTCATTTTCCACAGTCCCATTTGACTCTCCATGACATTTCTTACAGCTCTGATTACTTGGGTACTTGTCTCTACCCTTCTCCACTAAATGCAGTATGTTACAACCACAAAATTGAGTGCTGATCTTCCAAAGATGAGGACACAATAAACTGTGGGGTTTTTCATTCTTTGTCATCAGAAGTCCTTTCCTCTGTCTATACAGCAAAGTCAGTGTTCAAAAAAATACCTACATGGTTATGTATGGAATTTATTTAATCTAGAAGCACAGTGAAACTTCTGACAATGGATTGCTTTTACTTCTGAATGACTAGCATGGGCTCAGACCTGATGTCCAAGCTTTCAGTTGCTTTGTCTGTAGACATCTATAATGTAATGGGGGTAGTCATAGTGATTCTTACCAAAATGAGTTGCTTATTTGACCCAACCTGCTTTTTGGTAGAATATCCACTTATACGTATATGGTTGTCATTCCCACTCTTTATTGCAGGACTATATTCTCAATATATTCAGAAAAGCTTTGTCACATTTTTATTCTCTACTAGCATATGAAGAGAGTCAACGTCCATGAATTGGTCCTTATACAGCCACCATTGCCATAGATCTTTACCTCTGAAACCACAAAAGACCAGGCAGTGCTCTGTTGATTCTCTCATGATTCTTGATTGTATGGATTACTGGAGTTTTTTAAGTTCTGGATGCTCAAAGGGAGTTGTTCATCTCCTCAGTTAACACCGAGTTATTAACAGATGTGATCAAATGCCTGAACATGAACATAGAGTGCTACTTAATGCGTTGGTTCTTTTTTCATGCCTTACTCTATACTTTTAGTACTGCATGTGAGCAAATATTTTTGCAGTCAAAAAGTTTCCAGTAGAATGAGTAGACTTGCTTCACTATACCTGTTCACTTTATACTACATGAGTTGAGGAGAAGAAAGCAGGTCAGATGTCCTCTTTGTGGTGTTGGCTGGCCTCAGTGACAACCCAGTATAACTAATATTTATAATCAGTGTAAGAGAATGAAACCAGAAAACGACTGTCCACTTCTACCTCATCACGCTCACGCTCTAGCCAGAATCCAGGAAGCAGAAATACCCACGAGCCCAGGCATTTCTGGGTCTCTAGATAAGCCCTCTTCATCTCCAAGGAAAATCAGAACTGCGCTACCTTCGGCTTCCTCACTTGGAAATAGCTGTATCCTAGTTATGTGCGAATAGCTGATATATAAGAACTACTGCTCATATGGTTAAGTCATTCCATATGCCAACAAAAAAGCTGTAGGATAGGAATGACCTTGGGATTTTGATAAAGGCAACTCCTGGAACATCCAGGAAAACTGCTGAGCAGCTGGTGAATTTTTCAAAATATAGTAGTCAAGAAATGGGAGCAGTAAAGAAGTACATGGACTGTTCTCTTTCCTACAGGTTTTAAACTCCAAGCAGAAAGGATCTGCTTGTTTTTAAGAGGAAAGTGTTGAAGTATCTTGGTGTTTGAAAAATGTGATATTTTCTAGTGATGTTTCAATTTCAATGTGAAGAAATTAAATTACTTTATATGGATTTTAAATATCCTTATTAAGCAAATTGCATTGTCTTCTGTGAAACAAAGCCTTTCAGGGTATAAGGGAGCTTTTGATGTTTTATATCATTTATAATAACCCTCTTCTTTAGAAAATGCACAGCTGTGACCTGAGAAAGTTACAAATGCTCACCAGCAGGGTCTGGAGTGGCTGTTTGTAGTTGGATGCTTACTATGTACAATTTTTTTCTATTTTAGTGGTGGTTTGTGGTTTGGCCATTTGCACACTGGGAGAGATGGACTGAGGACAAACCCACATCACACTTTTTGATAATTATATATCTTATCTAAAGACATCATACCCAAGATTTGAAATCCCCTTTTTCCATCTGCTTAAAGAACATTTACAGTTTGCGTTGTCATCTCCCTGAGAACCCCCACAGGCCTGGCTATCCCTGCCCAGCCCCCAGAGCTTCCCTCACCCTGCCCAGAGCCCGGAACCCCACATCAGTCCCCTGGATCCATCAGCCGCTGCCCAGTGATACCACAGCAGGGCCAGTCTCCAGGTTCCCACAGCCCTGCCCTGCCCGGACATGGGCCCTGCCAAGATGGGCCCACCCTCAGGCCCATGACCCCTCCCGGTCCCCAAGAAGGTTCCTGATGGCCAGGGTTGGGGTTGCCCTGATCTGGTGCCCAGGTTGGGTCTCCAGCTGCCCTGATCTGGGCTGGAGGTGGAGTGGGCTGGGACTGGCAGGCCATGCCCTGATGCCTTCCCTGGTGAAAACCCATCCTCCATCCCCCAGAGATGGCTTGTGTAGACAGATGCTTTGTACTTCTTAGTATTGTTTAGAGCTAGAGAGAAATACCTGTAAAAGTAAATATTTTTATGCACTTGCTGGATTCCCAAACACCAGCAGCACACTCTCGTGCAACAAAAAGGGGAATTTAACCAGCTAACTTCTTGTTCATGTTATAAGAAAACCCAGATTGGGCAATTAAAAAAATTTGCTATGAATCAGGGGGGAAGTGATGAACATTTATTTTGCAACACTTCCGATGCTAAGACGGTTCCCTGAAACACAAGCAGCAAGGGAGACAGCCCTATTTATAGTTATATAGCCTTTTAAAACATAGTCTTTCCATCTTCTCTGAACCTGAAGACTGTAACAGATAAATGAGGTAAAGACATTTTGAAATAGAAGGTAGGTCCATCTTTTTCTTTCCAACCGTTTTGTTTGCTGAAGTATTTACTGAGTCTCCAGGANAACATAGTCTTTCCATCTTCCCTGAACCTGAAGACTGTAACAAGATAAATGAGGTAAAGACATTTTGAAATAGAAGGTAGGTCCATCTTTTTCTTTCCAACTGTTTTGTTTGCTGAAGTATTTACTGAGTCTCCAGGAAGTCCAGGACTGGAGGCGTGATGTCCCAGACAAAATCTAAAAAGCCATCAGAGGAGCATATGGAACTAAATTGAATGAAGATTTTTTTTGCAAATTAAGTACCTGCTGCATGCTAAGAAAGATCCTAGAAACAATTTTGATTTTTTACTAGGTTTGATACTGAATTTTTAAAAGTGAGAGACGTCAGGTCTCAGAATCATACTCACAGAATGATTTGGGTTGGATAGGACCTTGAAGGTCATTTAGTTCCAACCCCTCCGGGATGTGTTCCAGTAGACCTGATTGCTCAATGTCCCAACCAACCCAGCCTCGAACAGTTCCAAGGATGGCGCATCCAAGCTTCTCTGGGAAACCTGTTCCACTGCCTCACTGCCCTCACAGTAAAGCTTTTCTTCCTTGTATCTGATCTACATCCTTGAAAGCACATGAACTAACACCCTCAGCAAACTTATTGTATTCAACAGTGGGTAACTTCAGTTGCTGAATATTGCTGTGACCTACTTTGATATTTTCTGCTTGCAGCTGTTTACCCACCTGCCTGACATCTCTTCATCCTGAACTTAATATATAGGAGATAGAAAAACAATCTTTAGACCTTAAAATAGTAGCCACCCTGTATGTCAATGTATGTCTTTGAGTCTGCCTATGTATTAAAATAAATTTTATGCAACACTTCTGAGATCAGCAGCTTTTTCTTCACACAAATTGTTTTGTTGCAGCTATAATCATATCTTTGAAGGATTTATATAAAAAAAAAATCTTCAGTGAGTCTGCCAGGGCACATATCTTTCATTGAAAGCAAACTAAATAAAATAAGTCATCCCTAAACCAAGCAATAACTAGCCGGAGTCTAACATACCTAAGTGTGTGCCATGATCCTCCAGCTTGAAGGAGTCACATGATTTTTCCTCATCATGGATATCCCTGTGTTTGCAGGCATGAATGGGTCGGCCATTGAAAACTTCTCCTGTGTGATTTATAACATTTTCCTCATGAACTGCACTTGGCAGGCAGGAAGGGATGCTCCAGCAGATACACAGTATTTTCTCTACTGGCAGAACTCAAGGTAAGTAAATCTGCTGGAGCCAGGGAAGTCTGAATTCTCATTCACCACATCACAGTGCCCATGTTTAACTACAATACTTTGCTGTATGCAGAGATGATGAGGAGATGGAATGTGAGCTTTACATTAAAGATGAAAATTGCAGAAATATGGGATGTATCTTCCAAAACGTGACCATAGGGACTGAAAAAGCTTACTTCCTGGTGAATGGGTCTAGCAAAGACTCCCTGATCCAGTTCTATGATGAGTACATTGACCTGTATAAAATTGGTAAGTAAATAATTTATTGCAGCTTTATTTTAATTATTGTATTAAAATAGTAGAGCATTTATCCCTGAGAAGGAATCATGTACCCTATCTTGAGTTGAGAGTAAGAGACTGTGGCCTCCTCAAGAAAACCTATTCCTGAAGCAAAAGACAAAGAGGGGAAAGCCCCACAGCTGCATTCTGTCTCAGATTCTTTAGCAATCTACCCTTATGGGATTTAGGTTTTTCTCCAGCAAGGTCCACAAGACTTAAAAAACTGTACTTTTCCCTGCTGCCCTTTCAATGATGGCCAAACACCTTTCAACAGAGGAGAGTGGAGATTTTTTAGAAGTTTATCTGAGCTCTGATTTCTGCCTTTCACTGCCAGCATACAGGACACCATACCCTGCAGTAAATGAATTAAGACATGTATAACATACCTTATGCATGTGGTGCTGTACTCGAAAGTGTCCTGTGCAGTTACTTTTACTGTGGCAGTGTCTCGTTGAAAATGTCACACTGGTTTTGTTATTGTGCCTAAAAAATGAACAGACAAGGCTTCATTCTATAAGAAGAAATTGAGCTGTAATGTCACTCATGGCAGATAAAACAAGATTGTTCTTTGCCCAAGCAGCCCATCACAAAAAGGCCAGGCCTGTCCCTAAAGACTGATGTAATGCAGTAGTGTAGCTGATATTAAACTTTCCTCTACCAGCCTTTTGTCACCCTTTCTGCCATGAGTGACTGTCTTTTGCTGTTCCAATAATCATGTCATTGGCAATGATCAAAATATAAAGGTCCTCATACTTTTGCTTACATCTGTGATGTGAGGGGAGATACATGAAGAAGTTGGCTAGACTGTTAAAAATGGAGGGTCTTAAACTTGTATGGCTATTTCTTTCAAAAGGAGGGAACAAACTGCATAGTTCACAACAGACTGAAAGCAACTCTTCGTGTCACAGAAGCATTGTGAGGAGACTTAGAGAAAAAAAAAGATCTTTGAATTTCTTACTTTAGAGATAGCAGCAGCTATCTGCAGTAATAAACATCCTCTTAAAAAAGAAGACAGTACTCTACCTTATTCATCTAGAAAAGTAAATTGAGGGGGTTGTGTCTTTGTATCCTCCTATATCATGTTCCCTGTCTTAGTCTCTTTTTTTTTTTCTGATCCTGTGTACATGGTTTAGAAAACTTTGGTCTTTCAACTGTTTCTAATTGGTCCTAAGAAAAATAGATAAAAACTAGTATCTTTCTACATGGAATGTCACTTGCAATTTCACTATCTTTCATCAAATCAAAAAGAGATCAAGTGATTTTAATTATTTCAATTCTTGATTATATAATTTCAGAAAAGCTCATGCCTCCATCAAATATCACAGTCAACTGTGATGAAATTAAAAATGATTGCATTATTCAATGGCAACGACCCCAAATAAGTCATTCTAACAAAGACAAGTGTTTTAAATATGAAATCAATGTAAAGTACAAGGTAAGAATGTCTTTACTTACACTTAATATTAATTCATGTGTTTGCATTTACCAATACGCATGGGTGAAAAGAAAATCAGTCTCTCCTCTATGATGTAGCCTTCCCCATACGTAGCACCTTGTTCCTTTGTGACTGCACTTTTCAGGTCCATACCAAATCCTGTTATTCCATACTGCCCCATTTTAATATTTTTTTAATCCCTGCTCCCTTGAGTAAGATACTTCTGAAGATACACTGGATGACTGGGACAGTCCAAGAGGAGAAGCATGGTTAATCAAGATTCAAACATATCACAGCTTTGACTGTGACAGCACTCAGAAAAGGCACTTTTTTCACTAAAACCTGTTGGAGTTGCCCTGGATTGGACTGTTTCCAGTGGAGACTGGATCTCTGTGGAGGGGCAGATCTGGGCTTTACATAGTGAAAAGAGAACTGTGCATCCACTTAACAAGTTTGAGTTCATGAAAGTGAATGAAATTTCTCCATCTATAAAATGCAAATAGCTTATCCAAACGTCATACCTGTTGGTCCAAAAGTTGAAGATTTGTAATGATAAATAAATGGAAAATAAATGTGAGAGAAAGCAGAAAGGCAGTGTAATTAAGGACAGGTTAGTGGGGGAATGACCTTAACTTTACAAGTCTTTTGGCAGCAGTGAGAAGCAGTAGGAACACATGCTGTGTTCCACTGCAGGTGTAGATGCAAAACACTGTGGCAGAATTACATCAAAAGGCCACAGGGTGGCAGATAAAGACTACAAAGGAAAAATCTTACTGAATTTACAGATTTGGCCACGCACTTAGTGGCTGATTGAAGGCATTCCCTAGGTTTCTGGAATTTGGAATTTCTTAGTCTGGATTGGGTCTGCTATTTCACAGATGAGTTTTTTTGCAAGCCCATCTGCCATGAAACAGCATTACTTCTCTGAATCACTTGGCTGTTTTAACAAAGAAACGTTATTGAAAACTCTGTCTGACATTGGAATAAAAGCCTATTGCAGTAAAACAATACATACTTTTTAATAACTTTTAATATATATAATATTCATTTTATAAAGAACACTCACTTCACACTTTGTCTGAATTTTCTAGCTTTTTTTCCTAATCATTAGTGGTTTCACCTAGCTAATTATGTCAAGGTCCAGCAATTATTCCAGCAATTGAGCAGTGTAGGCTCCCTTGAGACTTATAAGACACAGCTATAATCATAGCTTTGGAGGATTTACCCATAATTTTTTTTTTCTGCTAAATTTATTGCTTTACCACTGGCAGGTCTAAACTTGAGGGTTTTTAACAATACACTATGACCAACAAATGCTGTATTACAGTCAGCCTTTAAAATTTACTTTTCACAAATAAAGTTTCTTGCATTGGGAGCAAACAAAAAAAAAATAAAAAGGTTAACAGCATGAATAACATAATTTTAATCACATTTTTTCGTGTTTGAAAAAAATGTTCCTTCTCCAGTGACATTTTTTGTTAAGGCTTTCTAGATCAGGATATCTGAGAAAACGAAAGGCAAGACTTAGTAAAAACTGAGCTAAAAAGGCACCAAATACCTTTACCTCCCCTATGTCCTTTGTCATTAGGTTCTCCCAATTCAGTAAGCAACAGGCCTGAATTCTTCTTAACCTCTCTTGTTGTCAATGAACTCATCAAAAACTTTCTGGTATTCACCTCCCTCACTGCTCTTGACTCCAGCTAAGCTTTCTTTCCTGACTCCATTCCTGTATGTGCAGATGATGTCTTTGTATTACTCCCAAACCCCTTCTTCTACCTTCTGTGCAATTGCTTTTTGTTTCTGAGTTCAGACTCAATCTCCATGTCCTGCCGTGCTCACCTGTCCCACTTGCTTGATTTTCTGCACACCAGAATGGACCATTAAGGTGTGTCCAGAGAAGGGCAATGAACCTGGTGAAGAGTCTGGAGCAGAGGTCTTATGAGGAGCAGCTGAGGGAGCTGAGGTTGTTTAGCGTGGAGAAAAGGAGGCTCAGGGAAGTCTACATCCACCTGAAAAGACATTGTATCAGATGGGAGTCAGTCTCTTCTCCCAAGAAACAAACCACAAGACAACAGGAGATGGCCTCAAGTTGCACTAGAGAAGGTTTAGGTTTAGTATTAGGGTGGTTAGGCGTTTGAGCAAGCTGTTCAGAAAAGTAATGGAATCACCATTCCTTGAAGCACTCGGAAAATCATGTGGCTGTGTGTTGAGTCCGGGTGTCAGGATCAGACTGGCCTCAACCAGTTGTGGTGCCTGTCCAGACTTGAGCAGTGTCAGATACACCAGCACAATACACACAGAAATGGTTGAAAGACTTTTATTACCTCAGCATCCCAGCAAGGGTTCCCCAGTAGTTTCCTGAGTGAGGTGAAAGGGCAAGAAAAGAGATCCCTGGCACTGTGGAGCAGCAGCCCTTGGCAGAGGACAATGGGCTTGAGTTTATGAGATACCTCATGAGCACCAAGTGTGACGCCTACATGAATAACCTCGTGAGTTATCACACAAAAAGCACACGGCTGATTAGGGTAGAACACATAATACACCACTAGTGTTGGGAAAATCCAGCCAAAGGCAACACAAGTAACAATATTTATTGCAATGTAGAATAGTGATCTTAACAAAGCATAAAGGGTTTCATTATAAGCAAAATGTGGGTTATCACTGTACTTCCATCATCTATCTCCTTGTCATTCTTACACATTTATCCCTGCAATGTGGCACTTGCAGACATGGTTTAGTTGTGAACATGGCAGTGCTGGGTTAATAGTTGTACTCAACGATCCTAGAGGTCTTCTCCAAGCTAAACAATTCTACGATTCTATGATTCCTGTGCTCTGAGGAGGCTGTCCTTGTAGACCAACCTGTAACTTGGCCCTCGAGGGCACTTTCCCTTGAGCACCAAGGCCTGTGACTATGAGGTTTCCTGTAGAGGGTCTCATCTGCTCTCTTTTCTTGATCATGAGATCTGGAACAAGAACCTACTACATAACACCTCTGCTGATCTGTCTTCTGATGCCTTCGTACAAGTTCTCTTGCTGATTCATTATTTATCTCCAGACAGAGCCCTGTGCATACAAGGCACTCCTTTATACATGGCAGAAGGATCAGGTTACCAAGCCTGTTGGCAAGGACACAATCCCTCACCTTGGTGAGATGCATCCTATGCCTGCCCAGCAGCCCTCATTTCTCAAAAAGGATCCCAAAGTCATAGAAGACAAAGCCCTGCCTGTGTCAGGAGTTACTCAGCCAGGTGTTGACCTGCTGAACAACTGCAATTCTGCTCAAGCCTTTCCCTCTCACTGGAAAGCCTGAGGAGACACCATCTAGACTTCCTGCCCTTCACCATCCCCCCAGTGCTCTGTAATCACCCTTGGAAACTTCCAGGTTACCCCTGGGCCTATAAAGAAGAACAACAAGGGGTTCATTGGCCACGTATTTCTCCTAGACCCCTGTGCATAAATTAGCTTGCTTGCAGATACTAGAAGATATCTTGGACAGCAGCTTGCTTTATAAAGTTTTAGAATGGTTTGGGTTGGAAGTGACCTCAAAGCCATCTAATTCCAATCCCCCTGCCATGTCAGGGACACCTTTCACTGGACCAAGTTACTCAGAGCCCCATCTAGCCTGGTCTTGAACACTTCCATGGATGGGGCATCCACAGTTTCTCTGGACAGTCTGATCCAGCACCTCACCACCAGCACAGTAAAGAATTTCTCCCTAATATCTAATCTAAACATACTTTCCTTCAGTTTAAGGCCAGTCCCCCATGTGCTATTAATACATCCCCTTGTGAAAAGTCCCTCTCCAGCTTTCCTATAAGACCCTTTAGATACTGGAGGCTGCTGTAAGCTCTCCCCAGAGCCTTTTCTTCTCCAGGCTGAACAGCCTCATGTTCAGATGCCACATGAGCATGCATGCAATTATTTGAAAAAATAAGTCTGGATTAACTGAATTTTGTTTTTAAATGGTGCATTGCAAAATAATTACAAAAATATATAACTAGTTGTCTAATGGAGATGATACAGTCTGCAGTCATTAGTTGTGTGTGGTCAGTACATTATATGGCAGTTATTCAGAAAAGATAAGCAAATTTTATTCTATCTATCAAAAATGTAGTGGAGGTTAGCCTAAAATATCTGTGAATCCATGCCAATCCCAAATATTTCCATCTAAAAGAAAACAGTATTTACATAATATTTGCTATTACATACAGTGACATTTATTGTAAAATTAAAACATTAGATGTAAACTAAAAAGTTTATTTCACAGATTTTTTTTTTCCCTGGTGTGTGTAAGAATAAACTTATTGTTTCCATTCAGGTCTGGCTCACTTGTGATTCAGTTCAATCACCAATCTGAAATAAAATTTATATCTCAACTGCAATGACAAGGAAAACAAATCTTTCCATAGCAGAATGAATTACTATATAAACTTGGCATTGTAGATGAATTAGATATTAGATACTAAATGTTAGAGAAATCATTAGTTCTTCTGAATAAAACATAAAGTACATAAGAAAGAGAATGCATAAAAATTGGACAGTAAATAAAAATTAATTATTATTGAAACATAAAACAAGCAGTGAAAAATATTAAGCTAGATGCTTTTCTTTTTCTCTCAATTTACAGGATAATCCTAAAGGAAAACCCATATATACTTCTATACAAGTGAGTCTGTTTGTTTTATTAATCAGTAATACATGTTCATTCCATTGTCAACTGTGAAAAGTAAATAGTATGCAAATACCTTTAAATGAGTATGCACTCAGTGTCCTATGCTTTATGGGATCCTTATTTATAGATTTCACGAACGTGTCAAACTGCTAAATCATCATGGCATATATAATGTATTGTATATTCAAGGGCAGATCTTTATTGCTTTTCTGTATTTTGAAAAATCTTCCATTTTTCATTATATTGTCCATTCTCTCTCTCAAATATTTGGAATAGAATTTGAAGTTACACATCACTGACAGCAGAGAAAAGATAAAACATCTCCTAGGAATTTAATTTTGTTTATGAAAAACATAGACCGCAAAAGTCCTTTTAGGATGTAGGTTGTCATCCAGGTATGCTGCACCTCCTTTTAATCAATGCAGCTTGCACATCCCACCTCTATGCAAAGGTCTCCAAGAACAAAAGTATTGCAGTAAATTCTGGTAACACCAAGTACTGCAGTCTTCTACTTATTTTACAGGTTTGGCTGGAAAGTTATGCTTGGTCTGGAAAGTCATAACGCCAAGACTGAGGCAGGTGCACAGACACCTTCCTCAAATCACTCAGTGCTAGCAGTACTGAAATGAGATGGTTCAAGGTTTTCCTACCTCTCTATGTGCTATGGGAAATTATCAATAAAGCAAACCATATCATAAGAAATCACAGGTTATACTTTTACAATGTAAAAGATGAAATACTTCCAAATGTAAAAAGTTTAGGGAGTATCAGGTTATTTTTGAGATACACATTTGCATACATACATAAATAATAATAATGATTTTTTTTTTTTGCTCTGGAACAGCAGCCTACTTTAATAAAAAATGCTTTCATAGCCTCTTAAGTGTTTCACTGGTAAATGGCACCTGCATGTTTTCAACACTTAGGCATGGAACAAAGAGAAGCAACTCAGTTTTTTGTTTTCTTTAGGAAGGGGGAAATAGTCACACATTTCCAAGATCCAATACAAGAAAGAAGTATCTCTTGAAAATGAGAGTAGCCGGCAGTGCCTGCCTCGTGAACCCAGCCTGGGGGGAATGGAGTGCACCTGTTGAGTTTGGTGAGAACAAATCTGTGCCCTGGGCTACTCTTCCCCCAGCGATGTCCTGTCTACCTCACACATTGCTGTGCACAGACGGACACACAGATGTACAAAGGACTGGCAAACGTTTTGCTTCACACCAGGCTACAAAGAAGAGTAGGAAGAGACTTCATAGATTTCTTAACATTCTAACACTGGAAATAACATTAAAAAGTTACACATTTGCGGCTGTAGTGAGCTCCTGCTTACTACAAATAAGATCAGTGTTAATTCTTCCCATCAGACATTTCTGCTAAGGTGGTAAATTACAGAGTTCATTTTTATACCAAGTGAAACCTTTCAGGCTGACATTTACTGCAGTCAGTCAGCACAGTAGGTGTTTGACCCAACATGAAGTTCAACAAGACCAAGTTCAAGGCGCTGCACCTGGGTTCAGGGCAACCACTGGTATCAATACAGGCTGGGGGATGACAGAAGTGACAGTAGTTTTGCTGAGGAGGACTCGGGGACACTGGTGGATGAGAGGCTGGACATGAACAACCAAGGTGTGCTTGCAGCTCATAAAGCCAAATATATCATGGGCTGCATCAAAAGCAGGGTGGCCAGCAGGGCAAGAGGGGCGATTCTGCCTCTCTGCCTTCTGCTCTAGTGTGACCCCAGCTTCAGTGCTGCACCCAGCTCTGGGGTCCTCAGCATGGGAAGTACATGGACTTGTTGCAGTGAGTCCACAAGATGGTCACAAGAAGGATCAGGGGGCTGGAACACCTCNTAATTTCTCTTTCAGGAAATGAAGAAATTATATCTTCTTCAATATGGACGTTACTTGTGGTAGCAGTTGCGACACCCTTAATGGCAACCATCACAATTTTGTTCTGCAAAAGGTAAACTTAATTTATGCATTTATTTAANCCCCTTCTTGCAGCCCTCCAGTATCTAAAGGGGCTACAAGAGAGCTGGAGAGGGACTTTGTGCAAGACATGTAGTGATGGTTCAAGGGGGAATAGCTTTAAAATGATGGAGTGTAGATTTAGNTTTCTGTGGGTGTGTGTAACACCTGCAGTTCTTAAACAAATAAGGTGGAGGTGTCTCTGTAGGATACATAAAATAAATCACATACATGAAACAAAAACAGAAAGGATAATCTAGTCTATGACACACTTTGCATAGAAATATACAGTAATTCAGAAAAGATACTGCTCTCTCAACTTCTTAAAATTTTTCCCCTACTTTTCACTGTTTGTAATGATGTAGGATGAATTCCTTTTCCTTTCAATGAAGGGATTTTATTACTAGTAAATCTTTAATCAAAAATGAATCTATTACCATCCAAATTATTAATGTTTTCCTGATATATGTTCATTCTGTGTTGAGATTATGTATATATTTCAGTTCACTTCTAAGACTGAAGAAGAAGATAAGAGCTGGTTCAAGGGTGCAATGGTTTTGTCACATTACAGTTTTTCAATTTTAATTTTGTATTCAATATGTTTTGATTTCCAGGAGTGGCTGTTGGAAGGCAGCATTTCCACAGATCCCAGGACCAAAACCTGCTTTTTTTACACTGGCTGATACAAATCTAGAGGTATGTTCTCTTTCTATTTTTATATTAAATGTGTGAAACACATACAAAACTCTACTGGATGAACTTTTAAATGACAAGGAATTTATTACAAAGGATCACTCTTCTTTTTTGCCATATTCTGAAGAATTACAAAAGAAAATCATCAGGCAAGTTTGTTAAGGGAAGTCAAATGCTTTTCCAGAATCATGGGGTTTCTCCCACTCCAGTCTCACAGGTGCACAGGCTGATGGTCCCATTGGTAGATCCAGGCAGCAGGAAGGGCTGTTCACTTTCCCAGCATGAGGCACAGACATGGACAATGACACAACCGAGCACAGTGAGGCAGCCAGACACAAAACCAGCACAGCTGCTTCTACCAGCACCACGTCAACACCATCAGCAATCTCATAATTAGAGTCCCAGACATCACAGCCCTCCTGCTACTCCCCAGCTGAGCAGGGCTGAACTTGCCAGTGAGATGAGTACACCTCCTTGCTCTCTTCATTTACAGCCACCATAAAGTTCCTCACATCTGATCCCAGCATCTGAGCCCTGTGTCCTCCCAGCAGGTCAGAAAGCTGTCACCTTGAATCCCTCTGGGTGCACACCCTCCTACTTACCCACTAGCAAGTTACACATGCAGGATAGAAAACAAGGTNTCTGAAGAATTACAAAAGAAAATCATCAGGCAAGTTTGTTAAGGGAAGTCAAATGCTTTTCCAGAATCATGGGGTTTCTCCCACTCCAGTCTCACAGGTGCACAGGCTGATGGTCCCATTGGTAGATCCAGGCAGCAGGAAGGGCTGTTCACTTTCCCAGCATGAGGCACAGACATGGACAATGACACAACCGAGCACAGTGAGGCAGCCAGACACAAAACCAGCACAGCTGCTTCTACCAGCACCACGTCAACACCATCAGCAATCTCATAATTAGAGTCCCAGACATCACAGCCCTCCTGCTACTCCCCAGCTGAGCAGGGCTGAACTTGCCAGTGAGATGAGTACACCTCCTTGCTCTCTTCATTTACAGCCACCATAAAGTTCCTCACATCTGATCCCAGCATCTGAGCCCTGTGTCCTCCCAGCAGGTCAGAAAGCTGTCACCTTGAATCCCTCTGGGTGCACACCCTCCTACTTACCCACTAGCAAGTTACACATGCAGGATAGAAAACAAGGTGACACAGGAAACAGTTCAAAATAGGGTTTTGAAGGAAACAGGACAGACTGTGGTGGTCACACACAGCAAAACCAGGTGAAATACTCTCAGAATTGTGCATAAGTGGACACTAACCTAACATTATGTATAAAACTGATGGAAGTTTTTATTTTCCTTTCAGCTGATGGAGAACAAAATTCAGTCAATAACATCTGAAAATGAAGAGATAGTACTAGTTGCTGACATCATGAGATGACCAAGAAAAATGGAGGAGTCTGAAAGCGCATTTCTTAGACAACTGTGTATTTCTGTGGAAAGTCTGGAATAATATATAGGCTTTCTTCACTTTCTTCTTTTTCTTTTATAAAACAGTGATGCAGCCAAGAGAGAATGAAACCTCACACGCAATCTTTTTAAATGCCATTGTATTTGCTTATAGTTTTGGCTAATTTTAGCTGTTTGGGTAAGTTGTCCTTATTGGATATCTTCTATTCTGTAAATGTTATTGAAGTATTTCGTTCAAGAAGTTTTAGTTACATTTTAATCTTAGGGAAAAATAATTGTTTTTCTGCCTCATATTAAAAAGATTAATAATTAATTTATTGAGATGAATACAATTTAAAAATTCTGATGCCTGAATTCCATTGTTCTAATGTCAAAAATGGGTCAGTTCATACTAGAAGTTTCTTTGGAGCTCTTCAAGTACACATGGGAAACAAGAAAAATGAGATTGGCTCAGATTTTTACACTTGACATTTGAACATTGGTATTTTATTATTAGACTAGTTTTATAATGATACTAGACATTTGATTATTAGATTAGACATTTCCAGGACTTTTTTCTTGCACAGAGGCCAGTTTACATGTAAGAGTCCAGACATACTTTCTTAAACCCCTAAATAAGGTGACACATGCAAACTACCTTTAGAAATTAGCCTTGGCCTGAGCTAACCTCTGGACTACATCCAGGAGTTGTTCAGGACATTGCTTGTAAATCCTGGCCAAACTAATCCTGGGAACAGTTGTTCCTGGACATGTTCCAGTGCTGGGGAGCCTTCCAGTGCTGTACTTTCTCCAGCTTATACTGTAGCTGAACACAAACAGCTCCTGGCATACCTACTGCCTTTGACACAGTTAATGATTACCTTTTGGTCAAAGACTCACCTAAGAAGCTTTTTGCAGCAGATCAGAACAACAAAGCAAATTTCTCCAAGAGGCTGAATTCATGCTGGACACACTTGTAAACCACCTTTGTATTTTTCCCAGTATGCAGCAGTGGTCAGAGTGGAAATGCTCACAATAACTTGCTAAAATAGTGATGGGGTTGTAACAAACCGCACTGGTTTATAAACTTGCACAGAAACTTCCCTCTTGGGCAAAATTGCCAGAGGAAGGCATAGTTTGGATCCAGTCCACCAAAACCTAGCCATGGGCTATGAACAACCAATCAGTGGCTTGCTGTAAGGAAGGGAATAGTAAAGTATAATAAAGACAGTATCAAGACACTCAAGAGGTGGCACTGGGGTCTTGTTAAATAGAACCTAAACAAGCTGATTAAGTGTTTCCTGCTTTCTCTTGGAAAGGGATTACATACCTAGCTGATTCAGGAAAGGTGTTACAGACAGAATCTTGATGAATTAGTACAGGTTACAGTTCACAATCACTGAATCACAGAATGATTAAGGTTGAAAAAGACCTCCAAGATCATTGAATCCAGCCCCTGGCCTTAACCACCACCTTTTCAACTAAGCCATGCAACTAAGTGCCACATCCACTCACTTCCTGAACACTTCCAGGGATGGTGAGCCACTCCTCATACGACTTACAAATGGATCAGTTAAAACTTAATTCAGCCACTGTTTGGGCAGCCTGAAGGTACGGGTCAGGTGATACTGTAATATCACCTTTACATCACCTAGAACCTCACCAGACACGCCACCACAACCACCAAGCATGCAAATCCCTTCATCACAATTAATCAGGCATGCTGACATCACAAATATGTATGATATGGAAGGACAATGCTCCAGAAAAGCTACTCAAGGTGACAGTGGTCACTGAGGTGGGTGGTGGTACCCAAGTAGAGCGTATTTGATGAATAGATAATTTCAGATCACACTGAACTGTGACTACATGTGTACTGGATGTGTTTCTTTTAGGCTACCTAGAATAAGTAAATTAAGTTCTTTAGTGAGTAGAAGATTTAAAACATGCATGTCCTGTGCCCAAGGTACTGAAAAAGCTGACAAGGACTGAGTCAATGTTAGGATGTGGTTCTAGAGACAAAATTCTGCAGCTCAGCCGTGCCCTGCATGTGGTCTAAACTGCTAGTCATGTCACTTACCTAGTTTTTTCACTCAAGGATTTTTAAAATGGAAAATAATATTAACATGTCCTTCTAGTGGGAATCACTGGGTAAAGGCAAGCAAGACTGAACAGTGTGGACTGAAAAGCAAAGACCTTTAAAATTTGAAAAATCCGTGAAGTAGGCTGCTATTGGTGGATCTGAGCACATACACTAGCAAAAAAACCCCCAAACCCACCCTACAATTGTGGTTCAATGATAGCAGGGTAAGAATAGCTATTCCTTTAACAGACTCCTCCCTCACTCCTAAGAAGCCTAGGGAATTCTCCTTCCTGATATTGTGCCTGTGTTGGGAGTGGAAGGTAGGGGTTAACTGAAATCACGCTTGCTACAAGCATCCAAGAAAGCAGGAAATAAAAAAAATGTATTACATGCAGATTATGTAACTGCATGTCAGATGTCATTTAAAACAAATGGGGAAGTGGCTAACCCTCAGCATAACCCAGAGCCACATCTGAAGCTGCTGGAAGTTTAAGCAAACAATATGGATTAGGCTCTCATATTTATATGACTGCAAAGATTTTTGTGAATGTGACATTATCTTATTCGGTAAATGCTTTGGATATTTTCTTTTAATTTATGCAGTCAGACAGTTTTGCACCTAACTTATGATGTTGTAGCCTAAGATGAATCGAACAAAAAACCACCCATAGGTGGGCAGTGAGAAAGTTCAGAAATTCGGGTCTCGTATTTTCCTTGGCATTTCTTTGCCTGCAAATATGCAAGACAGAACTTTCTTGGCTGTTTGTATATACATATCATATCATCATATATACATATATTGATCTTCCACAGAGGAGAACCTGGGCTTGTGCAGGGGCCATAACCAACATATACAGGCAACCACTCTAAACATGGACTAGTCACACAAAACTGCTGTTATTTCCAGAACATATTATTTATGAAAATCTGTTTCTTTACAGAAGTGGTATTTCTATGGGCATATTCATTTCCTATGATTTTACTGAGTGTTTATGTATTTTTTTGGGTAATGTGTTTGCTTATTGTGACTATTAATGCTTAGTTCATCTGACATAACAGGAAGGGTTAGTTGCATGATCACTTCACGTGAAGTTGTTAACATCTGCCAATCAGGAAACTTAAGGAAGTTCAAAAGCAGTACGGGAAATGATAAAATGAGCAGCTTTCTAACTTGCGGCGTTTGTTACTTAGTACTGTCATGCAGTAAAAAAAAGCTAACTGGCAGATCAAAACACTTACTGATTTCTGCATGTGACTACAGCTACACGTTAAGGCGTCCTTGTTGCTGCAAACCAAAATCAAATAAGATAAATGAGGAGAGTTTTTTCAAGAGAAGGTATGTCTCTCTATGTTGTGTATTGATTTTCTCGTGCCACAGAAGATTTTTTGCAGCATGCAAATGTTTGCCAAGGGTTAAGTTAGGTTAAGTCGTACTTCCACATGTACAAAATCTGGATTAGCTTCCTTTGTGTTTAAAGAATTCTAGAGAAAATTTTGAGAATTCTTTAGCCTAACTGATTAAAAGTAGAAATGTATGTATACAAAATTTCTAAAGATTTCTGCAAGATACAAGGAAGACTATGAAATGTCTATGATATCTGTTGCGCTATTTGACCGTTTTTTATCTGACGTCTATTTTTCAATAACTGAAAGAAATGCTATATTCTGTACCCTTTCTATAAATTACTCCAACTGGAAATATGTGGACTTCTATTTCTCGGGGGGAAAAAATGCAAATCACAAAATCATGGGATGGTTGAGGCTGGAAGGCACTTCTGGAACTTGTCCCGTCCCAACCCTTGCTCAGAGCAGGGTCAGCTACCGCAGGTTGCTCAGGGCTTTGTCCAGTCAGTATCTCCAACACTGGAGACTCCAAAGCTTTCCTGGAAACCCTGTTCAAGTAGTTGGCTCCCTCACAGTAAAAGGTGTTTTCTTGTGTTTAAACTGAATTTCCATTATTTCAGCTTTTGCCCATTGCTTCTTGTCCAGTCACTTGTCACCACTGAGCAGAGTCTGGCTCTCTCTTTCTCATTCCCCACAGCTGGCTATTTGTACACATGGGTAACATCTTGCTGAGCTTTCATCTCTCCAGGATGAACAATCCCAGATTTCTCAGCCTCTTCTCATATGTCAGAGCCCTTAATCATCTTTGCTGGATTCCCTCCTCCCTGTCATCCCATTTCTCCAGCTTACTCAGGTCTCTCTGAAGAAAAATAGTTGTATATCACCTACTTCTCCCAGTCATGTATCATCTACAGAAACCAGAATACTGATCTAAAAACTGAAATAGTTGTATTTAGGCAGCAATTTGATAATAATATTTCATTGCTTGGTATGCATTTTAAGGTTTTTATTCCTGTTTCTATACTTCCGGGAAGGCTTAGCAAATATATGATGTTCTCCATATCTCTGCAGTGTATAACTATCAGTTTATCCTCACATTACCCTACGAGTAAAGTACAAAGTTGCATTTCTGGAAATGTGTCATGGGCAGGAGTAATTTTCCCAGAAACACTCAAGCAAATAAGTCACTGGTCTCAGGTGACATATTCTGGTAGCATCCTACACTCACAGCATAAGAATAAAGACAATAGACTGAACAATAGACTAAGAGGGTAAGAATTGATAGTGCTTAAGTCAGTATTTAGTGCATGCTTTCTGTAAAAACTACTATAGTCTAAGTGACTGTATTTGACTTTGGACACATTGATAAGGTGGATAGATTGGGTTTGTAACAAACTGTTCTGGAGAGAGCTAGGGAGTGAGCTAAGAGCTGAGGAATGTGGAAACCAGGTGCTTAAGTCCCCCCACCAGCGCCCTCCCCCATGTAGCAGGGTAGACACACGCCTGTGAGGCTGGCCAGGGGAGAAAGAGGAAAGAAGCAAAGCAGAAGAAAACATCCGGTTTGGGCGTTTTCATCCTAATAGATTCTATTTTACCTCCTATTTTGATGAGGAAATACTGCTTACAGCAGAATATGTATTGTTCTTCTGGTCTGATCCTCCAAATAATGCAATCATTTTGACATAACTGTTCCTTCTGGTACCTTCAATACTGAGGTGTCTTCAGACCAGAGAGAGTTTTACCACACCTATCTGCAGAAGACCAGTCTGGGAGAGGGTGGAGATCCTGGAGGTAGAAAATTCCTAAAAATACGGTGCTGGAGCCACTTGCTGGCCACTGTGCAGAAGGTCTGGATTGCTCAGCTATATGGCTTAGGGCTCACCACAGCTCCTATATCTCTTATCCTGCCTGCAGGCAGAGAAAAAACAGAGAACTGGCTATGTGTTGAGGCATTCAGCTGGAATGGTCATTTCTTATGAGGAAAGTGAATGCTTACAGCTATTTCCACGGCACGTCCAATGAAATGTCCAGAGTGTGGAGACAATGATGCCAGTGATGCCAAACACTTCTCTAAGCAGATAGGGCTGCAGATGATTCCTATGGCAGTGTCTCAGATAAGTGTTTCGATGAGAAAGCATGAAAATTTCTTGCAATATGGGGCTCCAGTCGCCTAGGAAACCTAAGGGAGATTTTGGAAGCACAAGAGTAATCAGAACAGAGAGAGGGAGAGGTCAAGAAGAATGAGACAAGGAAAATAAAGGAAGGGTGAGCAGAGAATTACCAGAGAACAGGAAAAAAAAATGCCTAGAAAGGAACATAAGATGAGGAAAGGAAGGGGAAAATGATGAATGACTGAACAGAAGGTCCAAAATGGATAAAAATATGATTAAGAGGCTGACTAGAAGGACAGCAGGTCTCCAGGTTCTCACGTGCATTACTGGGGAGATTCCTGAGAGCATGGGAAAGTGGAAACAACTATTGAGACCAATATCTCAGAGAGCATTTCATGGTCAGTCCTCTATACCGTTTGTACTTGAGATTCTTTGGTATCATTTCCCAGCAGCCGTGGCCACATCCTTACTGCAGTATGATGATTTACAAGCGATAAGCAGGTTACAGTGAAGAGTCTGTCTCTGTTGCAACCCCAGCATGGTGTCCTGGTCTGGCTTGAATCCTGGAGACCATGATGTCATATCAAGCTGGGGAATGTGAGATGCCTTCTGGAAATATTCAAGACTACAGGATGACTTGCTTGGAACATCGCAATGGGTTTTTGCTTTCACCACAAGTGGAATAAGTTTGAAAACAGACCACAAAAATTATTATAGACAGGCACACTAGTAACAAAATATTACTGTGTTTCTCTTTTTCCTGAATCTGTAAGAATTTAATTCAGTTTAGAATTATCCTTAGTACTACCTGTAATCAAGAAAATTGCTTCTATGAAGTTGCAGTACTAGGCAATGCTAAAACAAACAAAAATGTAACCAGAATTTTTTCTTCATGTACAAAAAAAATCCTGGGAATAGAGAAATATCTTCTGGAGTTTTCACCTCCTCTGAGAAAAAGAAAATGGTACATAAGATGAGAAATGTTTGACAAGAGCTGATGCCAGTGTTTGACTAACTTTGCTCAGTCCTCCATACCACAGGAATGAATGTGGAGTTGCCCTTCACAGGTGCTCACACTTCCTTAGTAATTTAAATTGCCTACAGTGATCTGTAACATCTCACTCCTTGGTTTCTCACGCAGCAGCAAACATAAATTTGAAGCAGACTCTTCTGGATGATGCAAACCTCTAAGAACAGTGGGAGTTATGTAGTTTGAAAAGTGGAGAGCCATTTGTGATAACAAACAGGAAAAAATACTGTGGTGCCCTGACCTCGGGTGGCCACCAGCTGCCCACCAAGCTGCTCTCACTCCCCCTCTTCTTTATTCTCTACTTCCCATCAGCAGACAATACCCAGCCACTCCGTGGGACAGGGGTCCTCAGTACACACAGCAGTTGCTTTGGAAGTCAAATGCCTGGGTAATGAATGCCTCATCCTCCCCCAATCCTTCTTTCCCCCAAGTTTTATTGCTGAGCACAATGCTATATGATATGGAATATCCCTATCGGCTGGGGTCTGCTGTCCCGGACCTCTTCCCTCCCAGCCTCTGGCTCACCCCCATCCTCCTGGCCTCTGCAGAGATGGTGGGATGAGGTTGGAGACGCAACCCTGATGCGGTGCCAGCACTGCTCAGCAACAGCCAAAACGCTGGTGTGTTAGCAGGACCATTCTAGCTACTAATACAAAGCAAAGCATTATGATGGTCACAGGATCAGAAAGCAAGAAAACCTGACTTTCTGATGGTGTAGTTAGGATAGATATGTGGGAAAACAGTAATCCTAAGCTGTGGTCTCTGTACTGGGTATAGTATTTATCATCATGGGAGTCTGTGGCCTCTTTATCTCAAACTACTTTGCTATAGGCAATATCATGGCCATTCAGTTCTTTCAAAGAAGAGGTGCCTGACAGGCATCCTGAAGCATACCCTCTGCTTGGCTTTTCTAAAGAATATTTTAAAAAAATTAAGTTTTGCAAAACCAAAGTACACTTTATCATGATTTTCCTTTCACTTTTTTTTTTTTTTTTGGTGTTTTTGTTTGTTTGTTTGTTTGTTTGTTTGCTTTTTGTTTTGTTTTGTTTTCCCTTTTTCTTTTTCTTTCTAAGGGTTTTATTATTTCTTTCCAGAGAAGGAAATATGTTTGGTACTCTTGGACTCATTTGCATGATTTGGTGGCATATGATGCTGTTTCTTCCCTTGCATGCTGACATCCAGTGTATGGAGTGTAAGTATGTTTTTGCAGATATGAAACAAGAGAAACAAGGTTTAACTCTTCATTTATCAGAGATATTTGCAAGGAAACTGGCTATTGCTATCTTAAGCATGACAGATACTATCCTCTGCCTTCAGCAAAAGCAATAGCATATCCTTACTGAACTTGTGCTGCAACACTTTCAGCAGACACACAGGAATCACCTATTACAAATGTGAATGTGGACTGGAGAAAAATGGAACTGTCCTGGAAGAGCAGCAGGAATTTCTCTAAGTACCAATGTACCATCATGGGCAGGGACATGGAAAAGATAGAGGAAGAGGTAAACTTTTTATTCATTGGGATAAATGATTATATCTTTTACCAATTTCACTTACTTTGAAAAAAATGAATGTCACAGATAACATCTGATATGTGGCTGTTTGCAGTCTGCAGCTTGATCTCTTAGGGGCTGTGGAAAGCCATCAGAAATGCCAGGTGCATTTACTGCTGAAGGAGCATCCTAGGCATACTAAAGAACTGAAACTCTGGCACCAAAGCAGAGAGGAAGAGATAGCCTGAACTGCACCTATGTTGAATAATGAGTAGGGATGTTGCTGCTGAAAAACTGTGAAACTGAGAGAAACTTCTAGAGACTTTAAAGAGACAGAGCAAGAGACCCCTCAAAAAAAAAAAATCCACAAACACTGCCATGGAGTTCTGTTATCTGAAGTTCTTCACCTGTTTCCCAGTAAACTGGATCATGCCTGTAGCAAAGGTTATGTTTTAAACCCATATTATCCAAAGACAAAAAATAGGAAGCTTGACAGAGGTAGAGATGGCTTACTTAGCCTAGCAATGCAGGTGCCTTAGAAATACATATTAAAAAATAAATCACATCTTTATTGAAGATTATAAGTATAACGCCTTTTTAACCCCTGGGCAGGTCAGATGAGGACTTTTATTTTGCTTAATCCTTTGATTAAATTCCTTTGTGGCTCCCCTGTGTATTAGCCATCTTCTGTTATGCCACCGGGGTACTATAAGTCTCCTAAAATAGTTGCACACTAGCGTAGCATCCAACTCCTGAGCTGCAAAGCTTTTTGTGTAGTTATGTTTTTGGTCCCTCAGTTCAATTCTACATCATCCTCGAGTGCTAAAGGAGAGAGCTAGCTCTTGAGTAAAAAACATACATATACATGGAATTATGTTCCTGAGTCGCGCTTCCATAGCCAGCCTCATCTAACATCAGAAGAGAAAAAGCAGAGAAATAAAATATCAACATGTTCTCTTTTCAGGTGAATAGTTCACTATGCAGCTTTCCAGTGGAACTACACTTGCCTCTGCACAAAGGAGTATTCTTTATCATTGAAGTGCCAAACACAAACATCTCAAAACAATGCACCTTTCTCCCTGCAGGTAATGTATATGGTCTGGATAAAGTTTCCTCCATCTGAAATCTTTTAAAGGTAAACATTGCCTTTGAAAACACACAGCAGGTAAATACTATATTTTCTATTAAAAATCTCTCTTTTTTAGATCTGTTAAAATTATTTGCTCTGTAATAAATGTCTCCATCACTCTGCAAGAGATGTATTAATACAAATGTATCTATAATTTCATTATTCTCTTTCATTATATGGCTCCAAAATAACAGTAAATTACAGTGGTTTAAGTGTGGATTCCAAAAACTGTTCTGGCTGTTACAAATTAAGATGTTAGTACTTATTTGTTTATTAAATGCTTTTCTGCTATGCTGTTGATGAGTTTGTTGTAACCCACTTTCCCCTTCCTTGTCAACTCAGAGTTCTCTATTAAAAAGTCCTCAGCCACCAGTGTTGCTGCAGCTGTGTGTAACTGGGGTATTTCAGACATGACAAAGGTGATGGATTAGCAGCTTGCTCATATCTGAGCAGAGAAAATGCTCGCTGCTCATCTCTTCCTGTAGACTTGACAGAGGAAACACTCATGGTGACCTTCAAAATACAAGCCAGGACACACAAATCTCCAGTGTTCCTCCCCAGCTGGCCCTACATTCGAAGTGTGTAGGTTCCCCCCAGGATTCTCCTGTTCTTCCACAAGGTTACCCTCTTTGTTGGGCACTGGAAGGGCTGGAGTCAGTAGCAGAGGGAGTCTCCACTCTTTCACTGAATTTAGGACATACCACCAAAAGGAGCAGAAAATTGGTTGGAGAGGAGGAGAGGAGGCTGAGCATGCCTGCACAGCCTAACCACGAGGGACCTTCCAAAGAAATGAGGTTTTCATTTCAGTGTGCTCCAGAAAAGCAAAAGAAAAAGTCACTGCCACCCACACGAAGGTGGAAAGATCTAAGGAGGAGCCTACTTGATTGGAGAGCAGGAAAAAGTCCAACCTTACTTTTAAAAGTCTCGGCTTTTTTAATCCTCTGTGTAAACACTTCTGGAGTGGATTCCTGGGCATGAATTGCAAAAGGAGAAATATTTCTCTCTGTAGCAGCATGGATGGTGTTAAAAGACAATGTGCCTTACTTTAGTGAAGCATGCCTGTGGAATGCTTCACTTAGTGACAGGTTTCACAGTTCAGAGGCAGTTAAAATGGAGTGAGAGTAGAGCTTTCTCTCAGTAGTCATTCCTGAACCAAGCAATAACCAGCTGGGCTTGCAGGTGTCTAACATACCTAAGTGTGATCCTCCAGCTTGAAGGAGTCACATGATTTTTCCTCATCATGGATATCCCTGTGTTTGCAGGCATGAATGGGTCGGCCATTGAAAACTTCTCCTGTGTGATTTATAACATTTTCCTCATGAACTGCACTTGGCAGGCAGGAAGGGATGCTCCAGCAGATACACAGTATTTTCTCTACTGGCAGAACTCAAGGTAAGTAAATCTGCTGGAGCCAGGGAAGTCTGAATTCTCATTCACCACATCACAGTGCCCATCTTTAACTACAATACTTTGCTGTATGCAGAGATGATGAGGAGATGGAATGTGAGCTTTACATTAAAGATGAAAATTGCAGAAATATGGGATGTATCTTCCAAAACGTGACCATAGGGACTGAAAAAGCTTACTTCCTGGTGAATGGGTCTAGCAAAGACTTCCTGATCCAGTTCTATGATGAGTACATTGACCTATATAAAATTGGTAAGTAACTGAATATTTTTTATTACTGTTTTATAAAATAAGGAAGTGGGGAATTTTTCTCTGGGAAGAAGATTAAAACAAAGTCTGTAGCCACTGCAGGATCCTGCACTGCGGGACAGACTTTGCTCCCAGCAGCTGACAGAATATAGTTCCAAAACTTGACTAAAACAAGCAAAGACAGAGGCAGTCTGAAAAAACTGCTCAGGGAAGTGGTGTGGACATAGTCATGGATTCCAAGTAATGAAACACAATGGTTAGATTTTCAAGGCCACCTTTCTTAAGGGCTTATTTTACCATCCCTTTATCTCACACCTGAGAGCCACAAGAGCTACATGTCCCAAAACCAGTGAGGGTCCAGCTTGCAAATTAGGACTGCATTAGTTAAATATGTGGGTACCTCTATGAGCTAGGTGTTTAAGCTCCAAGAGAAATCAGGTCACACTGAGTCAACTATGACGTGGTAAGGTGTCAGTTTGTCCAGCCGACCGCCGGCTGCCCAGAAGCCAGGCACGCGTCCGGAGCGAGTCCCAGATGGGTAGCAAACGCCCCAGGTGACTGCTGGCCAAATGCTGCTCTGGTCCCTGGATGGCACTGACGGCAGTAGACACAAAGGCGGAGATAAAGGAGGCGAGAGGCGTCTCTAGAGTAACAACAGCGTAGCTTTATTGATCCCCGAGAGGGACGGAGAGACCAACTCGGGTTATGGCTGTGCTACTCTGAGCACAGAGTAGTGGCTGCAGCGACTTTTAAAGGGGGGCGGAGAAAGGGAGGTACAAACGGGACAGCCAATGGGAAAATGACAAGGGGATGACAGGGTCCAATCGGGAAAGCTCAGGGGAGGGTTCGGAGTACATGAACCAATCAGCAACCGAAGAT
>VYXC01010858.1:3021-21168 GCA_013397175.1 Platysteira castanea
CTTTCTCCAGACATCAGGGATGGGAATGTGTCCTTGCTCCAGACATCAGAGATGGGAATGTGGCCTTTCTCCAGACATCAGGGATGGGAATGTGGCCTTTCTCCAGACACCAGCGACTCTCCCGGCAATCAGGAGCAGTCCCTGGGGAGATTCCTTGAGAGTTACCCAGCACCAGCGGGAAAACCACAGCTGGCTGCGGGTTCTTTGGGTTTGTGGGGCGCAGGGGGATTCTCCCTATTTGAGACCCCACTCCTGTGTGGGTTCTCCAGTGTCTGCTCTGTGCTTGTGCACTTGGAAGGGCTTTGTTTGCCTCCAGGATGAGAAGTTCCCTTTCCTTTTGCTTGGCAGCCGCATCACCTTCCCTGTCCCACACTCATGAGAGGAAGCAGGAGCTGCAGCCAGACTTGAGGAATTCATGGATCATCCCTGGCTGGATCCTTCCCTCCATCCTCATCTTCCTTGTCCCACACTCAGGAAAAAGCAGGAGCTGCAGCCAGACTTGAGGAATTCATGGACCCTCCCTGGCTGGATCCTTCCCTCCATCCTCACCCTCCCTGTCACATGTTCATAGGAGGAAGCAGAAGCTTCACCAGACCCAGGAACCCCTGGAAACCCCCAGTCCTCACAGTCTGAATCCTTCCCTCCATCCTCACCCTCCCTATCCCCTCCTGGGGCACGAGAGGAAGCAGGAGCTGCAGCCAGACTTGAGGAATTCATGGACCCTCCCTGGCTGGATCCTTCCCTCCATCCCCACTCTCCACCAAGGCCCCTCAGGATGCTCTGCCCTGATTTTCCCGGGCACAGACACCACCCCCGTGCTCTTGTCCTGCTATTCCCGCTCAGCTCCGGGCAGCCACAGGGACGTGCTGTACATCCCTTTCATCTTAAAATGCCACTCATTTCCCCCAGAATCCCAGGGAATGTTGTCCTTACGAGCCGAGGAAACACCAGCTTGGATCCTCGGGAGGCTCCGCAGAAAGGTTTGTTTCAAACCCAAGCTTGAATCTTCTTGACATCTTTTGTTCCCCTCGCAAGAAAATTGTCCTCAACAGCCAAAAGCTCCAGATTCTGTCGAGTTTGGAGCAGAGCCCTGCACAAAGCATCCAGGGTGGGATTCAGGATCCTCTCCCAGAGGGATTTTTTCCTGCCCTGCCTCAGCTGCAGGGAAAGGCTCTGTTTGCTTCCAAAGTTCCCTTTCCCCTTGCATCCCTTAATCCAATATTTGGAAACAACAGCCTTCGGTTGTTTTGTCTCCTCTCCGTTTCCTTCCCCCTGAGAGGAAATAATTTGCTTGAGTGGTCCCCAGGCAGCTCCAAAAATTCCATTTAGGGACCAAATTCCCTCTTTACTTCGGTGAGGGACCAAGGGCCGGGTGGGATTTTCCTCCAACAACCGGAAGCACCAGGGGAGCATTGAAGTGTTAATTTTTTTGGCCAAGAAAAGCCTGGAAAATTCAAAAAACCTCAATAACCCACTCAGTTTGGCCACTGAGATGCCAACCACCCCCCAGCACATCCCCGAGGGCGAGTGGAACCCAGCACCAGCACTTCCCATCCTTTGAAAAATGCACTGAAACCCCCCCAAAACCCCAAAGATTTGCGAGGAAAAGGGAATTAAATCAGTAAACCCAAGTCTCAGCACCGGGAGAGAGGCAGAGCCCACGGAGGCTGGCCCAGCAGAGGAGTGGGTGGGAATAAAACAGTGGAATAGAGGCAGGAGGAATCAGCGTAAGAGGAATTATTTAAGAGGTAGAAAAAGCTGTTAAAAAAAGGAGGAGGGGGGAGAATCAACCCTCTCTTGGGGGGGAAATAAAAACGCTCCAGCGAAAGTAGGGCATTTGCTAAACAATAAAAAGGGATGAGGCAGATGATGAGGCTGAAATGGCTGAGACGCTGAACTGCTTTCAGAAATCTGCCTTTATCGGGAGAAATGTGGAAAAGTGGTTTGGACAATTAGGAAGTAACAAAGGCCTCGTAAAAATAGCTCCGGGCAGGGAGGGGGAAAGAGAAACACTCGGGAAATGGGAGCGTGGCGGGAGAGCATTAAGGGATTAACTGGTGCAGGGGCTGGGAGCGACTGGGAGGAACTGGGACAGAGCCGCAGCCTCCCGCCGCAGCACCGGCAGCTCCTCGAGGTGCTGCCGGCACGGATTCGGGGATTTGGGAAGCACGGAATGAGAGGGTATCAAAGATCCCATCGAATTGTGACCTCTTCTCCTCCTGCTGCTTTTGACGGCGGAGCCGAATCAAAGAGAGCGAAGCGAATCCTCCCCGGGGATCGGGAGGCGCGATCGCTTCCCCCGGGGCTGGAAGGGAGGAACGGCGGGGTTAAATTAAGGAAGAGGGAGTTCAGATGGAGTGCCCGGGAAGGAAACGCCGCTCACTGCAGTTCCCTGCTCGGCTGGGGATTGGCGTCCCCGAGAAAAATCCCGGGGGAAATCTGGGAGCGCCGGGATCTCACATCCAGGGAGAATTCCAGTCCCACTGAGGGCCGGGATTGGGGCTGCACCCTGCCCAAGGATGGCTTACGGAGGGAAAAACGGGAGCAAAACACCAGGCGGAGTGGATTTTACTGGTTTTTCTCGGCATTACAGAACCTGGGCTCTCCTTTCAGGCTGGGAGCAGGAGATAATTTAGGATCCTGGGAGAATTGATGGACAAGATCACCCGGGGCAGTATCTGCTGAATCCAGTCCTCCAGGGGGATGTGGAGAAAAAGCCACCACATTCCCGCTTCTCTTTCCTGCTGCTCTGGATGGGCTGGCAAAGTGAAATTCCCCTCCCAGGACAGCCCCAAACCCAGCCTCTCCCCAAAATCCGGCTGTGCCCAGCAGCAGAAAGGAGAAATGGAGCATGGGAGCATCCTGCTCCTCCCAAATCTCCTCTCCTCAGCTCCCAGGATCTGGGTTTCAGGGATGATTTGGGATGTGCCAGATGCCCTGGGCCAATCTTGTCTTTGGGACAGCTCCGGGCTGGAGAGCAGGACGGCTCCTGTGCCACAGCCAGCAGGAGAGGGGCAGAGCAGGAATATTTTCCTGCTGGACCGAGAACAGCCCGGGGCTGGGGTGAATTTGGCCATTCCCAGGGGTCACATTCCCAGCTCTGACTCAGCTGGGCTCAGCTCATCGCTGTCCCTGCCAGCCCCATCCTCCTCCTCCTCCTCCTCCTGCTCATGACCCATCCCAAACTCTCTCCCGGGAAGAACCCGGGCACCTCCTTTGCATAGGGAAAAGTAACTAAGGGAGAAAAACAAAACAAAACAAGCCTGGAAAAAGCCCAGAATGAGGCGACTCGGAACGAAACATCCCCGAGTTTTCCGAAGCGTTTTCAGCAGTGAGTTTGGAGCCGGAGGAAACGGCTGCGTGAACTCAGGCAGCGGGAGAGGCAGGAGGTGGGAGCCAGCAGCCCTCGTGTTTGCATCCCGCTTTTCCCTGGCGCTCCCTGAGTCGTGCCATTGGCGGCTCCCTCTCCATGGGAAACGGGAGCCGAGCAGCACCCGCAGCCCCGGAAAAAGCCCCGACCCTCCCAGCGCCAGGAGGAGGATGGAAATTGGTTCCTGCTGCTGCAGCGCCAAACGGAGTCGCCACCACCCCGCAGCCAGAATTCCCCCAAAATCCCAAACATCTCCGATCCTGCCCCAGCCCATCCCCTGGGAGGGCACAGGTGAGGCTGAGCGCAGCCCGGCACTTAAAAGATCAATTTTCCTCGTGAATCCAGCGATTTAAACAACAGGTGTTGTTTCTCCTGTGAATTATGTGATATTCCTGGATGCAGATTGGGTTTGGGACAGGAGAAGCCCCTTGGGGAAAATGAATCCCTACTCGGGGAGGAGCCGGTGCTCTCCAGCTCCAGGCTGTGATCTCCTCCCCGAGGAGTGGGGACAGGAGGTGGCAGTGGGGCAATAAATCAGGGAAAGGGCTCCTGCAGGGCTTTCCAGGCTGCTGGGATGAGACAGAAATATTCCCAGCTCCAGGGCAGCTGCTCCAGTCCCAGCCACCCGCTCAGACCCGGAAAGCTGGAGGAGATCCCCAGGATCTCTGGTGAACCCTGGGATGTTCCAGCCTGGGTTTTAGGGCAAGAAAAGGGGGGAAAGGCTCCTGAGGCGTACCCTGAGTCCTTCACCCACCTTCTGCCCTGCCGGGGGTCACTCCCTCGCCCTGGGTTCCTGCAAGAGGCTGCTCCAAGCTGGAGCACCCAGTTCCAGCCAGTCCCATTCCAAGGTGGGAAAAGCAAAGTCGCTCCCCAGGGATGGGCATGGGAGGGGAGCAGAGGAGAGCTCTGAGCTCAGCTTCCAGCCTGCTGGTGGGCAGCCCGGAAAATCCATCAGAGAGGCAAATTTGGGCTGATTCCTGCAAGGACTGATGAGATTGGTGGGGTTTTTTGGCCAGGAATGTTCTGATCTCCCACAGGATCTCCCGGGGATTCAGCACATGGGAAGAGATCACCTGGGCAGCACGTGAGGGTGCAGAATTAGGATATGGGGAGATCTGAATGGTGACCCAGGGAAGTGAGTCCGGTTTGGATCAGCTGCAGAAAGGCAAAAAATCGGAGTGGGAGACTTCCTGGATTGCCTGGAAGTTCTGGGCTCAGGTTGGTCCTGGCACGGAGCTGAGTCCATTTCTTCTCTGAGCCGGGCCCATCTGCAGCTCCAAAAATGCAAAGAGAAAAAAGAAACCAACCCCTTTTTTATCTGCCAGAACAACTTCTGCGGGTGCTGCTCCTGTTCCAGCTTGATGTCAGCACCAGTCCCTGAGCTCTGCAAGGCTTTGGGAAGCAAACAGGATCTGGAGCCGGCATCCGGGGGCGAAATTCCTGGGAATTGTGGTGAGGCAGGAGCTGCTGGCCCCGAGCCAGGCTCTCAGATGGGTGTCTGGCACCAAATGCCACTGCTCCAGGAACTGAAATCTTCATCTTCAAGTTGAACAGCACCAAATTTGGCTAAAACAGCAAAGATTAAGGGACTCTGCAAGTAAAACGTTGGAATTGAGGGGACACAAGAATAGGATTGGCCTGGGAGAGTCTTCGTCCTGTTTTAGCATCACCTGGAGATGCTGAGCTGAAGGTTTGACATCCACAGGAGCCAAAAGTGCTTTCTGCTCCAACCTGGACCAGAGACAGGGCTGGCTGCTGGGAATTTCTGGATATTTGGAGCTCCTGGATATTTGGAGCAGCTCTGGGGGAAAACTCCACGGGTTACAGAGCCAAAAATCAAAATCCTGCCTGTCCAACCCCCTCGAGTGGCCTCAGACAGCCACAGCCGGAGAACTCAGCTCCGTGCTGCCCTTCCCACGCAGAGAGGAGCAGCCAGTTCCCGGTTTTGTTCAAGGAAAAAGGTGCCCAGCCTCATCCCAGGGAAAAACTCGGGGTATTTACTTGCTGGAAGTGCCTCAGAAGTGTGAGAGTGAGAGACAGAGGGGAGTGGTGTGTGTTGAGAGGGGTTATCCGAGTGGAACAGGCTTGGGAAGGCTTCCCAAAGCTTCCCAAAACTTCCCAAAACTTCCCAAAGCTTCCCAAAGCTCCCCCGGCACGGAGCCGCGGTGTCAGCACTGCTGGGAGCGATGCTGTAAATGCACCTTGGATGTTCCTTCTCCCTGCCCAAAGAGCTCGGGGGATCAAGTGGAAAAATGAGGATTTTTGAGGAGAAATAACGCGGTGGAGACGGGAATGAAGCAGGAGGCCGGGGTGATGTGAGCCTCCTGTTTTCTCTGAGCTGCGAGAAAGGGATTATTTTTCCCAAGAAAAGCTGGCTCTGCCAGAGGTCTGGGCAATAAAATCGCATTCCCCGCAGCCCTGGGGCACACAGGAGGTGTGGGAGAGTTTGTGAGCAGCCCTTGATCCATCAGCTCCCTCAGATCCTCGTTCTGGCCCTGCTAATTCATTTCCCTGCCTCTCACTCCTCGCAGTTCCAAGCTTCCAGCCCTTTCCTCTCAAACATTTGGGATGCACGGCCATGGCTTTTCCTTCCTTTTGCCTTCCAGGTCTGCAGATGAAGCTCAGAGAAATGGTTCTGGTGGCTCAGAGCCGGGCAGGGGTGAGAAGGGGAGCGGGAATGTGATGGTGATCCGTGGGGAAAGGGTCACTGCGGGCTGGGGACTGTCCCCTGCAGTGCCCTGTCCCCAGCCCGGGGTGCTGGGAGCAGCTCAGAGCTTTGCTGGGAGCTCAGAGGGATCTGGGACGTCTGGGGCACTGGGATCTGGGACATCTGGGGCACTGGGATCTGGGAGCTGGATCCATCAGTGACCCCAGGAATTCGGGGGAAAATGAACAAAGTGCCCATGGAGGGAGCAGCCATGGCCTGAGTCTCTGTGGGTTGCACTAACGATGGCTGCACCTAATTCTGCCCTAATTTGCACAATCCAGGGGTTTCACCCCATTTCCTTGGAGCAGCAGCTCTGGGGAAGGCAGCTCCAGCAAATCCCACTTTGAAGGATTGCTGTCGGCAGAAGATCCAAACTGCTCCTGGGGCTGGGGGTTGGCTCAGTTTTCCATCCTCCATCCCTCGCTTCCCGGGACTGTGCTGACTCCAAGGAATCCATTCCAGGGCAAAACAACGAAAAAAGAGCTGGATTCTCCTCCAGCAGCGATGTGAGGCTTTCATGGAGACCAGATTTCTTCTTTCCCAAAGTCAGAAAAACAGGGCTGGAAGTGGGAAGCAAGCTAAGGTCTCCACATCCATTCCCCAAAAAAGCCCCTCCAAATTCACCAATAAATGACAATTTTGTGGCTGCGGCTGGGGAGAGGGGAAGAAGGATCTGTGTTTTAACTCAAATTTGCTTTTGGAGTTGGTTTTTCCTTAGAGAAAATGGAGCTTTTTGGGGGCAGTTGGCTGCAGCCATATCTAATCTCAGAGTGGGAGATACCTCGTGCCCTCCAGGTGGGGATGATGCTGGAAAGGGCTCTGGGTGAAGGTGTCGCTTCCTTCCACCTGAATCCCAACCCAGCCCTGGCACTTTCCCCGTTGTGAACGAGGACCTGAAAGTTCCTTTTTAATTTGCTTTGCTGCAGTGGAGGGAGGCTGGGATGGGGGGTTTGGGATCGCTCCTGCCTTTGTGGTGGTTTTTGTCAAAGTGAGCTCCACTTGCCTGGCGTGAAAGGACACAAAGAGTTGGCTTTTGCATCGGGAAGAAAGTGTTCTTTTTTAAAAAGAAAACCCTTTTTTTTAAAAAAAAAAAAAAGAGGCCTGGACAGCTTCAGAATTGAGTAGGATGGCCCAGGAGCTCTCAAAAATCAGCGGGAATGAGAGAGCAGAGCTGGTGCTAACAGACTGCAGAGAAGGGTCGAGGAGGCTCTCTCAGACCCAGCTGGAGCTTTAGCAAATTCTGATTCCTCCTCTCATCCTGGCAGGCCCTGAAAAGGAATCAGAAAGGAGCTGGTTCCTCACCGAGGGGAAAATTCTCTCTGCAGCCAGGGCTGGGAAGCAGAACCTGCTGGGGAGCGCGGGGCAGATCCCCGCGGTGCCGAGGAGCGAGGGGAAAATCCTGGGATCGGCTCATGGCAAACCTCCCACGAGGAGCCAGAGCAGCCCTGGCAGAGCTGGGGCACGGAGATTTCCAGGAGAGCTCCTGGAGCTGCTCCTGGCACCACCCAGCCCCTGGCTCCACGCTGGGAAACGCTGATGGAGCTCCGGCACCGCTCCTCCACCACCCCCCGGCACCATCTGGCTCTGCCAGGCTGGGTCCTGGGAGGCCCTTCCCAGCAGCTGAAGGCTCCTTATCCACAGCAGGACTCGGGAAGGGTGCCAGGAATGCCCCTCTTGGGGGTGAGCCTGCCAGGGATGGGTTTGGCTCCAGAGCTTCACCCCCACACTCAGCTCTGCACTGGCAGTGAGGGCTGGGAGGCTTCGTGGGGGCTGGTGGCCACTGGCTGGGTCATTCCCAAGCTTTTTTGGGTCTCCATATGTGCCAAGCCCCCCCAGAAGCCTGCAGAAGGTTGGTCTGCAGGAGGAGAAACATCTCGGTGGCTTCTCCTTCTGGGAGAAGGGGAATTCCTGGTGGTGGGTCCCAGCAGGAGCAGGGTCCAGGGTAGGGCAGAGAGGAACCATCCCAGAGCAACCAAAAGCACCATTCCCAAAGCTCTGGATCGTGGCTGACCCTGCAGGATCCCAGCTGAAAAGCCCAAAGGGCTGTGTCCATGGTGTGAATTTTGGGAAGGAGGTGTAGGAAGCCACCCTGGAGCAACCTGTTCCCATCCTGGTCCAGTCCTGGAGCAGCTGAGGATAGGGAAAAGCAGTGCCAGCTCCTAAAAAAGCCCAGCTTTTATCCTGAGGGATGGTTTGTGCAGCATCTCAGGCACTGGCAGTGCTGCCAGCCTGGAATTTTGGGGATAGAGAGAGGGGTTTTTTTTGGAACATGGTTAGGAGCACATTCCTGAGGCTCACAGGACTGCCTGGTGAGGAGGAGTGGGGGCTGGAGAAGGGATGGGGCTGGAGAAGGGATGGGGCTGGAGAAGGAAAGGATGGAGGCTGGAGAAGGAAGGGATGGGGTTGGAGAGGAGATGAGGCTGGAGAAGGAAGGGATGGGGCTGGAGAAGGAAGAGATGGGGCTGGAGAAGGAGGGGTTGGGGGTAGAGAAGGAAGGGATGGGGCTGNGAAAAGGAAGGGATGGGGCTGGAAAAGGAAGGGATGGGGGCTCCACCAGCCTCAGGGACTCAACCTCCCATCCTCAAACCTCCTCCAGAGTGGGCACCCCCAGCCTTGGCCAGGTTGGACCCACAGCAGCTGGAGCATCCTTTGGACACCCCTTATCCTCCTGGCAGCTCCCCAAGCGGTGGGGTCCCTTCTGGAGCCACTTTCCCCCCTCTGGAGTCATTTCCCAGCCCCCTGTGGCCGCCCAGGAGGAGCAGAGCCGTGCGTGGGTGAGGAGGTGTCTCCCCAGGAGGAACGAGCAGATGGTGGCTCCGTTCCTGGAGGCTCCGAAAGCCACAGCCAGCCATGCCCAGGAATAATTTTAGCCACAAAGCCTCCGACGGCTGCTCCCTGCTAAACACACACGGGGGGAAAAAGCTTTGGAAAGCAGCAGCACTCCTGGAACAGCAGAAAAATCGGGAGGGCTGGAGAGCAATTAAGTCAAGCGGTTAATTGCTGACGACGGGAGGCTCTCTGATGGGTGGAGGAGCGTTTGGGGAGATGATTTGTCCCCTGCGAACACACAGCAGGTGAATCCTGGGTGCCCCCGGGCACGGAGCTGCAAACAATGCCCAGCATTCCAGGCTCCTCATTCCCATTTTCCCGGCTGAGAGAGGTCCCGTGCTCGAGTTCCTCAGGAGTTTTACCTCCATGCCTCCAACGCTCGTCCTGCTGTGTCCCAAATCCAGCTCGGCTAGGAAGGAGGACAAGACCTGGATCCCGAATTCCCTCCTCCAGACACAAGCAGAGGTCCCTGGGCACGGGCTGGGGCTCTCAGGATGGGCACGACCCCCGCCACCATCCCAGCCAAGTGGCCAATTCCCCTTCCTGACGAGCCACAGTGGCATTTTCCCACTGCTGGGGCTGAGCCGGGGCTTTGGAGCACTCCCTATGCTCCCAAAAACTGCATCACTCACCATGATAAAGGGAATATCAGGACGCTCCGGAGCCAATCCCAAACCTGTCCCAGAATCTCCAGGGGAAGCAGCACTTTCCAAACCAGAGCTGGCACCAGGCGGGACCTTGGCCCAGCCTTGACCTCGCTCTCCCCTCCAAGGGTTAATGCTGCGGGGGCTGATGGAGTGAGAAATTTCACTTTGCTCCTCTTTGTGGTTAAAAAAAAAGCCCTAATTCATCCTAAATCTGCCTGGAAGAGCCTTGAGTGGTAATGCACCGATAAGAGGACTTTATTTGGCTCTGCATTCGGCAAGTTTGATGTGTGGAAATGGGCGAGGAGACCAGAAAGGGCTCATTTTCTCTCTGCTTTAACACAGGGAGCCGCCTGGCCTCCCCTTCCAGACATCCCAACCTTGTCCCCTTTTCCCAGCGGGGGATTTTGGCTCGGTGCAGGGTGGGCACCTCGTTTGGCTGATTCCCCCGCGGTCTCCCCGCGCCCCGAGGATTTTTCCATCCCTCTGTCCCCGGGTGCTGCAGACCCAGAGCCACCCCTGAGCCCCTGTGGGGCGTTTAGGATTTCACCGGGATGGCTGGGGCTGGATTTCCAGGTACCCCTCCAAAAGTCCGGGGAAGATACCCGCCCCTGGCACTCCCCGCGGTGCCCTATCCCTGCTCCCAACACCGGGAGCAGCGCCCTTCGCCCCCCGCTTTTCCAGGGGTGCCCCAACATCTGGATTCGCGCTCATTCCCCTGCTCCCCCCCTCCCGAACGCAGGGATTCTCCAGGAAAGCTGCTCCTGGGCTTTGGCAAGGGCTGCTCCGCGGTCTGGGGGGGCAAACCAGGCATCCCAGGGAGCCCTGGGATCATCCAGCGGGAGCTGATTCCTCGCCACGTTCCCGACGTTTGTTTACTGCAGGGCAGAATTCATTTCCCCAGTTCCTGCTGGGGATTAATTAACGGCTCTGGCTCCTGTGACCCTGTGATTAACTAATTTGCACATAATTGCTCCAAAACAAAACCATGGATTAGGACCTTTTCTCCCTCCCCGCCTCCAGGGGGTGAACAGTCAAAACCCCTCGGATTTTCCTTCCAATTTTTCGCCTATCCTTGCTTTTTTTTGCACATCCCTTAAGCATCCAGGATAAAAAGCCGGTGGGAATTGATGTGAGAGGATGTTCCAGGAGATGAGTGGGAACAGAGACATTCGGTGGGACCTCCACGACTGGTGCTGAGCAGATTTTGCTGCCTGAGGGGGCCGTGGCGCAGGGAAAAGGGCTTGGATTTGCCCTGGGAATTCTGCATCCTGGAATAAGAACTTCACAGGCTCCTGACGGGAGCAGCGTGGTGCCCACCAGGGTTTGGGGGCCTCAAGGGCAGGAACAGCAAGGATGGACCTTCCTCCTTTGTGACCTCGGGGCTGGGAAGTTTTGGGATGGGAAGGAATGAGACAGAGAGGTTGTGTCTGGAAAAACCCCTGGAGAAACCTCACCTGTGGGAGGGATCCATCCCTTGTCCCCAAGCTCACCTTTGGGATTAAATCATCAGGGATTTAAAGCAGGACCTACAGAAACCCCAAAGGACAGGGACAGCCGTGGTCCTCATCCCTCCCAGGGACACGAAGGGATGCCCAGCATGGAAAAGCAGGTGGAAAACCTCGGGATCCCCCACAAGGTGACCTTCACTCATTCCTCTGCCACCCCTGGGGTTGTCCCCATCCCACCCCCAACTCCAGGATTGCTTTTCACCCTAAAACTGAGGCCGGGATTTGCTCTTTTTGCCTAATCCAGCCTCACCTCCTGCTGCTCCCGGAGCCATTCCGGAGTGAGATTCTGGAGTTAAAGCTGGCAGGAATACCAAGCTCTGCTGGGCTCCCTCCTTCCCACACCCTAAATCTGTTCTCCAGAGAGCCCTCGAGCGACTGGAGTCAGCCTTTGGAAGCCCAGGAGCCTCAGACCTGGGAATGGGCTGTCCCTGCCTGTCCTGGGCTGATTCCTTGTCCGGGGGTATGGGATGGCTGGGGAGAGAAAAGCAGGGCCGAGGCCGTGTGAGATGGCAAGGGAGCTGTGGGAAAGGGAGAATGTTGGGATTATGGAGCTAAATCCAGGTTTCTGAGCTGACACAGGGCAGGAGAAGGACCCGGACACGCCTGGGGATCTGCTCCGAGCAGGAAAATCAGATCCCACGAGATGCTTTCCAAGCTCTAGGAAGCACTGGGAAGGGGGATCCCACCCCACCCTGTGTGGGCCCAGCAGGAATGAGAATTAACCTCAAATCCAGCAATTGTTTCCTCAATTCCTCTCAAGCCTCAGACGTCTCCAGTCGCCGGCGGGTTTTTTTGGGCACGTTGAGTTTGTCTCTTTCTTTTTTCCTTTCCATTGCATCCCTCCTTCCCCTCTTCACTGGCTCTAATTGTGTCATTAGTAATTAATGACTTTGGAGGGAGACATTTGCTGTTTAATTAAAGGGAGAAAAGAGGGGAGCTGCAGCCACTCGCGGGCCTCATTCCTGGAGCGTTTTTATCTCTCCTGCAGCAATTGGGAAGGGGCTGGGAAAGGCCTGAGGGAATTTTCTGTGCTGGTGTTTCCCAGTTTGGAGATCTCACCCTCCCACCTCCCCATCCATGGCCAGGAGCTCCTCTGTGCCTCGGGAAAAGTGAGCTGGGGAGCTTTAACTCCGGGAGGGATGCCTGGAGTGAGAATTCCCACGGAAAAGCAGCTTGGATGGTGCCAAACCCCCTCCAGACGTGGCTCTTCTCCGACAGAGCCTTTGGAAAAGGCCTCAGGCTCAGCTGGTCCCCTCCAAACAGCTGGATAACTTCGGAGAGACTCATCCCATGGCTGGGAGGTGGGATCATCTCCCGCCTGGAAGTGGAAGGAGAGCACAGCCCCTCCCTGGACCCCTGCCTTTCCCCACTGCTGGCTGGGGATGCTTTTCCTGGCTTTGGAGACTCCCAAATCATCCCTTGCTCCATTTGCCATGGTGGGAGCAGGGAAGGGGCTCTCCGGAACGGGAATTGATTGCTTGGGTGATCCAAATCACAAATTATTCCTCCAGCGGCTGCATGTGGGATGGGCGGGGCCGCTCCAGCTGCTGGGAGCACTGGTTTGATCCCAGAGAGGAGGAGGAGGAGGAGGAGGATCACTGGGATGAAGGGAATGCCGTGGGAGAGGGCGGCAGCCCCAGATTCCCAGTGGATCTGCTGGTGCTCCTCAAATCGCTTCCAGCACCCGGTGAGAGGGATTTGGGAGGAGCTGGCGGGAGGAAAAGCGGCGGGGAAGGAGAGGAACGATGTTCTGGGAAGGATGCAGCATACGCGGCGGGAAAGGAGGGATCATTGGCGGTGGATCATCGGGGAACAGCTCCCGGCGCTCTTGCAAACACCTGGGAACGGCCGCCTGCCCCCCAGGCGGGGAACTAAGGGGGGAAATCACCCCCATCCCAAGGCCAGCGCAAAGCCAAGGCCGCAGGATGGCTCAGGACATTTCTGAGGTCATCATCTGACATTTGCTGCCCCTCTCAGGAGTTGGGCTCGGCCGCGGCTCCCTCCTCGGGAAAGATTCCCAGGAAGGGAGAAAAGCCACGGCCAATGGGAGAACAGGGACCGGGATGATCCCGATGTCCAGCGGGGAGCCCGGAGTGGGTGAGAGCGGCAGGAATTGTGCTGGAGGCTCCGGGGATGCCGAGCGTCACCTTTCCGGCTGGTCCTGGGCTGAAAGGAGGGATGGGAGGGAGATATAGAGGGATGGGAGGGAGATATGGAGGGGTCTGAAGTAGATAAGGAGCGGTGTGAGGGATCTGCCGAGGTTTGTGGGGGGAGCAGGGATGAGGAGCGTGGCTGCCCCAGCAAGGAGGGAATGGGCTCAGAGGCGCCGCAGGCAGAGGGGAGGAATTTGGGAAGCCGGGAGGGAGTTTGGGGCTCCTGCAGCTTTCCCAGGGTGGGATTTGTGCCGGCTCCTGCAGCAAAAACATCTGGAGAACGGAGGTTTCTTACCCAAATCTGCTCCTTTCGGCACCTCGGGAGCCTGGCACTGGGGCCAGGCTGATTGTGGGGAAGAAAATCGGGGATCCCGAGGGACCCGGGCTCTCTCCAAGCCCTGGCAGCCTTTTCAGTTGTCCCACGCCCAGCCCTGGGATGGGGTGTCCTGCCGAGGTCTCCCTTCTTCCCCTTCCAGCAGAGCAACCGCGGGGAAAAATCAGAAATCTGAGCTGAAATTCAAGGCAAACCACGAGGAAAAACCCCAAAACCCCATTATTCACCCAGAGCTGCGGGAGGGATGGTGGCCAGGACTTCCCAGAGCCACAATTCCAGCCCCGGCCATTCCAGGAGAGCTGGGATGGGGATGAACCCCTCCTGTCGAGGCAAATCCCTCCTCGGGGGGCTCCAGGAGGCTGCATCCTGCCCCTACTCCCCTTTTCCCTCCCCCTTTTCCCCTTTTTTTACCCCGTTTTGGTTTTTAAAACTCTCCGGGAGCCTCCACGGCTTGGAGAAAGTAATCAAAGCTATTTCTAGGCAGAGAACTAATTTAATGCATGGGTGACTTTAGCTCAAAAGAAGAAATAAGGACACTCAGGCATCCTAAGGGAGCAGAATAATAGGGTAATTTGCACAAGATGAGGAGAAAAAGGGGGGAAAAAAAAGAGTCACTACTTCTTTTCATAATCTTCTTTCTAAATCTCCTCTCCCCTGGTTGCTGGACAAAACCACCGAGCTTTGGGTTGAACACCCAAAGAGCTGGAGAAATTCCAGGTGTGGAGAGCGCAGAGGTGGGGAAAAATCAGGGGGAAAAATGAGGTTTTATGGCTTTTTTGGGGGGGTAAAAAGGATGAAAACTCCCTCAGGTAAAGAGGCAGCGAGATTTTTAGTGGCTGAGAGAAAAAACTCCGTTCTCTCCAAACACCTAAAGGGAGGGGAAAGCGAGGAGAAGGGAAGGTGGGAAGGGCGGGGAAACGCCGCTCAAAATGTTTCCTCCTGGCGGCGAAACTCTAATATTTAGAGCGGGCTGTTTACACGGAATAAAAGAAATGTCAGCTTGAAAAGCATTCCGAGGGGCGAAATTGAAGCTTTCCCTTCCAGATGTGTGGAAACTGGGATGTTTTCACTCCGCCAAAGCGCTCCGTGACAGGATTTTCCCTTCCCGGCGCCCTCCCGGGCGGGGTTTGATTGAAAGCAGCGCTTCTCCCGCAGGAAGTTTTCGTGACGGGAAAAACGCCTTTCCTGCCAGTAAAGCTGCTCCTGCTGGGGATTCCTGAGAGTTATGGGGATCCGTGGGGATGGGGAAGTGATGGGAATGAGAAAACTGGTGTGGCAGAGGTGCCACAGAAAATCCGCGGGCTGGACCGCAGGGTTCTGGCGCCAACCCCAAAAAAAGCAGGATCTGGGTGCAGGCTCCCTCCCTGCATCCCTGCCTGGCTCCAGCCACATCCCGTGGACAGGGAAAAGGAACAGGAGCAGGTTGGGATGGCATCTGTGGGGTTTTTGGCGTGGGAGGAGTGACCGGGACCGGCAGCTCCTTGGATGGATCCCTGGTGGGATTGCCCCACAAAACCAGGGCACAGAGGCCTGGGGACACGGTGAGGAGATTGGATGCTGTCACCAGCCAGGAGAGGAAGAAAGAGCCTGATCTTCTCCTCCTCTGTCCTTTTTTCTCTCCTCTCCCTGGCCAAGGGTGTGTGCTGGGCTTGGGGGGGTTGCTCCTGGATTTCTCCTCTCTTGGCCTCGCAGAACCCCACGAGGACCCATTTTTGGGCTTGTCCAGTCCTTGTGGAAGGCATCCCACCCCTGAGGCGTGCGGGATGCTCTGCTCAGCCTGGTGCCACCTCCAAACTCGCTGAGGGTCCCCTCGATCCCAGTCTGTGACGTTGCTGAGGACATCCCATGTGGATTGTCCCTGGAGTGTCACCGACCTCCACCTGGCCACTGAGCCACTGGCCACCACCCCCTGCCTCCCTCACCCCATCCCAAGCTCCACCTCGATGTGGGAAGCCCGTGAGAAGAGGAACAACATCCTCGGGTGGGCTTGGGAAGACCCCGTGGGTGGAGAGTGGGAACAGCAGGAAAGAGTTGTAGCATCTGATTAGTAAAGGGCAGCTGAGCCTCTAATTAAAATTTGCCTAATGACCTGGCTGCTTCGTCATTTTCACTATCAGCCGCAGTAATTGAACGTGACAGGTACTTAGGCAAAGACAAAATTAATTTCTCCTTTATTAAAAATTAAAGTGGCAGAGCAGGCTTGGGCCCCGCTCCCGCTGTCCCAGCACGGGCTGGGCTGGGCTCTGTGCCCCCCGTGCCACGGTGGGGCTCACCTTGGGGAAGGGGGGAGGAGGAGGAGGAAGGAGAAACACAGAGCAGGGGTTTCTTACCCTGAATCCCAGCTGGAAAATGCCCAGATGATGGAAAAACACTTCCACGGAGACAGAGGGCCCACTCTGCTCTACCTTGGGTCCTGCAAAACCCACACAGACACTGGGGATCAAGGCTTGGTTTTCCTCAAGGAGGGAAAAACCAGATCCACAGTTCTTCCCCAAAATCCTGTCCCCGTTCCCCACCTTTTTATGGCGAATCTGATGTTCTGCAGCTGCAGCCCCCTGTCCTCAGCAGCCACCCCGTCCCCGGAGCCACCCTGCTCATTTTCAACAAGCCCAGCCTTTCAAACGCTCAGCAAATTCCCTTCTGCTTCTCCAGGCCTCCAAAGAAAGGAAGAAACCCAGGAAACCCCCCGGAGTTTTATCCAGAGAACCACCAGGAGTTCAGCATCCACCGGCAGCTCCCGGCTGCTCGCTGGGAACACGGATCCATCCCCACCCCTCCTGTGCTCGTGTCCCACCTGGGCTCTGCAGATCCCGAGTGTCCCAGCCCACAGGACAACGCTGAGCCCTCCTCGGGCCATCTCCTGCCTTGCTGGGACAGTCCCAGTGGCAGAATTCCTGTCCTGTGCTGTCCTTGCAGAGATCCGAGGCTGCGGAGGTGGATGGAGCGCTTGGTGCCAACAGCCCATCCCTCATCGTTCATGGCACATCGATTCTCCATCCCAGCCCTGCGGGTGATTTAACTGGGCAGATATCCCTTCAATTTTCTCCTCCAGCGATGTTATTGATGGCCGAGGCCTCTCTGCTGTAATTAGGACACTCAAACACCAGATTTGATCCTGCTCCACAGCTCCCAATCCCCACCAATCCATTAAGCCCCTCTTGGAGGTGTTCACAGTCCCAGGTTCAGCCCAGAGACCTCCTGTGCTGCCCCAAGGGCTGGAATTATCACTCCTCCCTCTCCTCTGCTCTCCACCAAGTGGTTTTTGGGTTGTGAGGCAGCTTGGAGAGTGATATTCCATGGAAATCTTCCAGCAGAGCTCGGTGTCACCAGGGTCAGAGGGTGGCCCTGGTCCCCAGCTCACCCAGTCCAAGCTGGGACTGGTCTCTGAGGCAGCTCCAGGACAGGGCTGTGGGTCAGTCCAGCCCCTGAGAGCTGCACTGACCGCGGGCCAGGCGCTCCCAGTAAACCCCAGCGTGGCACTGGGCATGCTGGAGGTGGGGAGGAGAAGCAGCGGCGTGTCCCGGGCGAGGCAGCAGAGAGCCAGGGTGGCCTTGTCCTGGACATCCCACATCCCATCCCTGTGTCTGGGAAAACACAATAAAGACGCTCTCACACCTGCCAGGTTCAGCAGAAAGGAGGGAAAAGGCCACTTTATTGACATATGTCACGTCTTATAGAATTCCCAACTCCACCAGGGATTGGAGGACATGTCACTTCCTTCTCAATCCCACTGGAGAAAAAAGATGCTCATCAAAGTTCTCTTATCACAAAAGGAATGAAAAACAGAAAATACAGTTAAGTAAACATTGGCCATTATTTACATGAAACTGTGTGAGAAAGAATCTGACTCCAAGGCCAAAACAGAAGGCTTAGCAAAAACCAGGGCAACACCAGACTGCATCCAGCCCTGGGGAGCAGAGAAACCCAGGGTCAGACATCCCTGGCTCTGCTGGAAGGGATTGAGACCAAACCCCTCTTCCATGAGCAGAGCTGGACCCAGACTCCTGGGGAACAGGAGACACTTCTGCCACTGGAGCAACTCTGCTTCCTCTGGAAGGACCCCAAAATCCAGCCAGAGGAATTCCCAGCCTGGGGGGCCTGGAATATGAGGAATTTCCTCGAGGCGGTTTGCAAGGGGTGTTGTTTGAAGCTTGTTTTATTTTGTAAAAGCTGGGCTGGTTCTGGCTCGTGAGCCAAAGGAAAAGGAGCTCTCCAGTGAGCTCCCATCCTCTCCTGGCACTGGGAATCCCCAGGTGCTTCCCAAGGGTCCTCCCTCCCCTGTGACAAATCCCTCCTGTCACCTCCCTGACACCCAGAGCCGTACAGGGGAGGGAATGCTTTGTTCCAGCCTTTATCCCTTTTTTTCCTCCCCTTAATCCTTGATGGATGTAGTCTCAACCTTTGTGCTACCCGAAAATGAATATTTTACTGGGGTATAAAAGCTGAAATTACATGAATTAATGACATTTAAATATTCCATGGAGTCTTTGACTCCAGGCGTGGAAGAGCTGGAGGTGGAAGGGAATGTTCTGGCTGGGCTGGGCAGATCCAAAGGTGCAGCACCCCAACAGCCCCTTTCCCTCCTTTTCCTCCTTTTCC
>VYXC01010858.1:21224-36016 GCA_013397175.1 Platysteira castanea
CCACTTTTCCTCCTTTTCCTCCTTTTTCACACTTTCCCCACTTTTCCTCCTTTTCCTCCTTTCCCTTCTTTCCCCCACTTTTCCTCCTTTTCCTCTTTTTTCCCACTTTTCCTCCTTTTCTTCTTTCTCCTCCTTTTTCCTCCTTTTTCCTCCTTTTCCCCGCTTTTCCCACTTTTTCTCCTTTTCCCACTTTTCCCTGCAGAGGGCTGGAAGAAGCCGCTGGGAGCTGTCCCTGGCCCCCCCGCCAGCCCGGCCGGGCTGTCCCCTGCCCCGCACCGTGTCCCCAAGGCCGCACCGCGGGCGCGGTGCCCGGGAACCGCCGGGGCTCCATGGGGAGCGCTCCGATCTTTGCTGCTAATTACGCGCCGCTCGTTAATTACCCGCAGGTCGGAGCGGCCGTTCCTCCCCTCTGGAAGCCGCGCCCGTAATTCCATGTTCCAGGTGAGCTCCGGGATTCCCCTGCGAGCCATTCCTGAATTCAACGTGGGGATGGCGCAGCAGCAGCCGGGCTGGGGATGCTGCCCTGGCGGGATTCCCTTCGCTCCCGGGGTTTTGGGGAGCGAGCGAGGAGTTGTTGGGGTGGCTGGTGGGGTGTCCTGGTCCCATGGAATTCCTGAGCGCGGGGAGGGGACGGAAGGAGCCGGGGGAGGGTGGGGACACAACCGCTGCCCGCCAGTGCCACCCCTCGCTCCTCCTGCAGCACCTGGCCCGCCCGGACAAGGTCTCTGCATCCTCCTCTCCTTCCTGAGAGCTGTCCCAGGAGCCCAGGGTGGGGCTGGAGAACCTCAGCCTGCTCCAGGGAAGGTCTGGGTTGAGGAGGAGGAGGATGGAGAGGACAGCAGGACAGAGGGGTTTGTCCAGGGAGCACGGCGTGAGCAGCTCACACGCTGCAGGGTGCCCAGGTCTGCTCCCGAGCACCCTGCACCCAGAGAAGCAGCACTGCTAGCTTCCCTCCATGCTAAAAATACTCTCTTTTAGGAAAAAAAAACCCCAAAAACCAAAAACCAAACTAAACCAAAACCAAAACAACAACAACAACAACAAACCCCCCCAAAATACCCCCACAAAAAAGAGAAATAAAAAAAAACACCCCAAAACCCAAACCAAGCCCCAAAAGGCACCAAAACCCCTCCCAAAAAACCCCCAAATCCCCCCCTCCAAAAAAATAGAACCAAAAAAAAAAAAAAAAAAAAAGAAAAAAAAAAAAAAACCCCAAAACCCAAACCAAGCCCCAAAAGGCACCAAAACCCCTCCCAAAAAACCCCCAAATCCCCCCCTCCAAAAAAATAGAACCAAAAAAAAAAAAAAAAAAAAAGAAAAAAAAAAAAAAACCCCAAAACCCAAACCAAGCCCCAAAAGGCACCAAAACCCCTCCCAAAAAACCCCCAAATCCCCCCCTCCAAAAAAATAGAACCAAAAAAAAAAAAAAAAAAAAAGAAAAAAAAAAAAAAACCCCAAAACCCAAACCAAGCCCCAAAAGGCACCAAAACCCCTCCCAAAAAACCCCCAAATCCCCCCCTCCAAAAAAATAGAACCAAAAAAAAAAAAAAAAAAAAAGAAAAAAAAAAAAAAACCCCAAAACCCAAACCAAGCCCCAAAAGGCACCAAAACCCCTCCCAAAAAACCCCCAAATCCCCCCCTCCAAAAAAATAGAACCAAAAAAAAAAAAAAAAAAAAAGAAAAAAAAAAAAAAACCCCAAAACCCAAACCAAGCCCCAAAAGGCACCAAAACCCCTCCCAAAAAACCCCCAAATCCCCCCCTCCAAAAAAATAGAACCAAAAAAAAAAAAAAAAACAGAGAGACAGAGAGAGAAAAGAACGAAGCCAGGGAAATGAGAGGAGTGTAAACAAAGGCTCCATGGAGACCACGGGCTTCAGCTCCTCCAGCTGCATCAGGCCCCTTCCCCTGTTTCTGTGTCTCCTGTTTTGGGGCAGGAAGGTGCTGTGGCTGGGTTTCTGTGGCTCTGGAAGAGGCACATTCACACACACATCCCAAGCTCAGCCATCTGGGTGGCAGCAGGGCTGTGCCACTGCTCCCTGTGCTCGGTGACAAAGTGAGGGGCAGGAGGTGGCAGAGAGAGGGGCAGGGGGCTCAGGGGCTGCATTATGAGCAGAATCCCCCAAAGTGGGGGCCCCTGGAAGCTCCAGCTCCACCTGTGGCCGCCTCCATCTCCCTGCCAGGACCTGCCTTCCCTGGGCTCCTCACCCTCCAGCCGTGGTCTTCCAGCAGCAGGGCCCCAAACCTGGGGGGTTTAACCCGACAGCCCCTAGAAACTCATTTGGGACATCAGCGATGGCCCTGGGGTGGGCAGCAGGTGAGGGTTTGAGCACTCAGGTCCCTGCCGTGAGCTCAAGACAAGCTGGGATGGGTGGCACAAGGTGTGTGTCCCCTCTGAGCCCTCGTGTCCCCCCCATTCCAGCTTGGATTTGCATCCTGAACTCCCCAAAGCAATGCTGGCCTTTCTCAGGGCCGCTCCCCGGCCCACCAGGCTGAGAAAACCCCACTTGCAGGAGGCCTGGAGCAGCTGGGAGCGATGGAAATTCTCCTTCCTTGGGCAGGGGGGGAGAGCAAGGGGAAAGAAAGATGAAAAAAAGGCTCTTCCTGGGAGAAATTAAATTGTACTTCAGATTTGCAGGGTCTTCCTTGGGTTGTGGTGCTGGTGGACGGAGCCCTTGCTGGCAGTCCCACCACTGCAGGAATCAGAGCCCGTTAAAAGCACTTCTGGAAACTCCGGCTGTCGTTTTAAAGCCGCCACCGTTTACGTTTCCCCCGCTCATTGATTCATTTATTGATTGCCCGGGCGCGGGGCTCTCGCCTCCCCTCTGCCAGGACTCACCCAGACGTGGTTTTTAACCCCAGAGCAGCTTCCACGTGGAGCCAAGGCTGTGTTTCCCTGGAAGAATTTTCCAGAGGGTCCTTGCAGAGGGAAGTGCTGGACCAGACCTCCCTTGCTCCCAGCACCGGAGGCACCTGGAGATGTAAAAGGGGCTCAGCGTTGACCAACAGCTGTGGAGAAGCCTCATCCACCCAGATTCCTGCCCAATCCCAAAAACTGGCTGTTCCCTTTGCACAGCAGCAGGAAAACCCTGATGATCCCCAGGTTTTTTGGGTCCCTCTCACTGAGGATCTCCTCGACATCCACGGCCACGGAGCACTTTGGGCAGACAGGCGTTGCCCTGTTTTTTTCTTAGCCCTTCTGATGTTTGCATATTTGGAGTCAGAGATTCTCATGGACTTTATGTAAATAATAGCCAATGTTTACTTAACTGTCCTTTTTGTTTTCATTCCTGTACTATGAGAGAACTTTTGATGAGCATCCTTTTTCTGCAGTGGGATTGAAGAGGAAGTGACATTACTCCTCCAATGCCTTGTGGAATTGAGAAATCTATAAATATGAGAACTCAAAATAAACCTTCTTCTTTTTCTCTTTCTGCTCAACCTAGCAGGAGTCAGTGTCTTTTCTCGAGTCCTATAGCGACAGACAGGAGTTTCCAGCAGCTGGAATTCCCAGGCAACCCAAAATGCCCTCAAAGCCCCTGCATGCCAGGGGCTGCTGGAGCTCCGGGGACAGCAAATCCTCCACCTCTTCCCTGTGTTCCTGCTCCGAGGAGCTGCCTCCCAGTTTGATTTCAGCAGCCCCAGCCCCATTTCTGTGTGGCTTTGTGAGGCTCCTGCTCCTCCAGGGGAGCCCCCGGAGCTGCCGAGCTCCTGCCAGCAGCTGGATCCCCAACACTCCCATCATTTATCCAGCAGCTCTCATTATTCCCTTCTCCAAAGGCTTGTTCAGTAAATTACCACTTTATGGATCCATAAGTGCTCTGCGCAGCCCTGGACAAAAGAGAAGGGAAAAAATGAAAATTCTCAAACTCTATATCCTGGACCAGCTCTAACAGCAGAGCTTTTCGTGCTGGAAAGAAAGGCATTCCTAAAGGGATATCCCAGCAGGATAACAGAGCCTTCAGCCCTCAGTGCCACCACGGGGCCCATCTGAACCCCGGGCATGGAGCCCCTCCTCATCCAAAACTCTGCACAGGGATTTCCCTGAAGGACTGGGCCCCTCCAGAGCACAGGAGGTGGAGGAAAGGGCTTAAAAAGTGCATAAACAAGGAAAAAAAGTCAAATCTTCAGCACAAAAGTCCTATTTTTCAGCACTGGTCCAACCACAGCCCCGTGGGTTTGCCCATTCCCGTGGCTGGACTTCCTTTAGCGGTGTTGCTGCTGTTCAGGGGGCTGCAGGGTGGATGTGTCCCACGGAACAGACCCCACCCCTCCCAGGGACACCACGGAGGGACCTGGCGGGTCCCTAAATCCCACCTGGGAGCTGCAGGCGGCAGAGAGGAGGAGCAGCAGGGACAGAAGGGGCTGAGCGAGGGTGAGGGAGGGGGAAGCTGCTGAGATGGGTGGGGCAGGGAGGTCCTGGAGATGCTGAGAGGGGGTTTTGGCCAGAGCTGAGCTCTGCCCTCTTCTCATCCCATCCCACCTCTGCCTCCAGCCTCGATTCCCCCCAAAAGCCGGCGCTGGGCTCCAACCCAGGCCCAGATCCAGCACCAGGCTCCATGGGTGGGTGCTGGGAGCGCTGCCCTCTCTCCCAGCAGCCAGGATGGAGAGAGGAGGATGGATGGGAGGGAAGGTGGGCGAGCAGCCAGGCAGGGAGGAACCCCCCAGAGCCACCTCCGCAGCCTTTCCGCCCCAGCGGGCAGCAAACGGGGGGAAGAAGAACCAGTAAAAAATAACAATAAAAGAAGAAATCAGTGAGCAGCACTCAGCGTGGCTCCGGCTGCCATTGATTCATGGCCCTGCTGAGAAGCCTGGCTGTCCACAATTATCAGGCAGTCAGCTCCTGTTTGCTGTGATTTCCTCGCCCCTCCTCTCCTCCCCTGTCACCTCTGTCACATCCCAGCCTGGCTCTGGTGGCTCGGTCCCAGCTGGAATAGTGGGATAAAGGGATGCTCGTCAGGCTCAGGTGGGATCCTCCAAGGGGCTGGGGTGGTGGCTGGGGAGGGTTTGGGTGTCTCGGACACGGAGCAGCGAGGGGGGAAGGAGCAGGCAGGTGCACTGCAAGGAAAGCCAGCCGGAAAATTAAATTTTGCCCTGAGCAGCTGGAAATCCAGCTTTGTCTCCAAAGGGCATGAAAGCTGGGCACGAGGAGATTTCCCTGCTGGGCTTCTTGCCAACCTTCCCAGCTCGGGTTTGCTCTTCTGGCCACTTCTCTGGTGTGTCACAGCGACCCAGGAGGTCAAATTGATGTGGGCAGCTGCTGGATGAGTTCCCTGGGATGTGCATTCTGTTATCCCAGCGCTTCCTCAGGCACGGGGGGAAAGAGAATCAGTGTCGGGAGATCATCAAGAGTCAGCAGAGTCAGCAGAGTCCAGCCCGGCCACCTCCAGCACCTCCGTGGGATTAGAGAGCTCTGGCAGCTTCCAGGATCTCCTGCCCACCTCCAGCTCCCAGAGAGGAACAGCCCTGGGGGCTGAGGAATGAGCACTGCCTCCCTCCCCGAGGGCAGGCTCGGCTCTGGCACCATCAGGCAGGGATGGATGGGGAGATGGGACCCAGGGAAAGGTGGGATGAGATGAGCTTTAGGGTCTCTTCCAACCCCGACCCTGCTGTTTGGGGTAGCTCAGCTCAGGGCAAGGCCCCAGGACTGCTGGATGCTGGATGCTCAAGGGTGCTCTGGGTCTGCTCCAAACACCCACTGGGCAACCCAAAAAGTGCAAACCCGAAGCAGTGAGAGGAAGGAAGAAGTGGTTTGAGCACCCAGGGTGGGTAAATCTTCCTTACAGGAACCACCAGGAACCTGGAGACGAAGCTGTGGCCTCACTGTGCACCAAACCAGATCCTTCAATCACTGTGGAAACCAGCTCAGGACTCGGGCCCACAGGGAGTCTGGAAAAAGCCTTGGAGCCCCAGAGCAGCTGGATGGGAGAGCTGGCAGGCTGAATTTCACCCGAAACAATGATTATTTCGATTATTTTGGTGAGAAATGGCGATGTTGTGGAAGGACTGATTGCAGAAGCGAGGCCTGAGTGGAAGGCTTTGACCGAAATCCACGCACGATTAGAGGAAGGAACAGAAGAGAATGAGGCTGCGGCTGTGGATCTTGATTTCAAGCAGAGTGGACAGCGAGAAACAAAAGGAATTTTTAGTGAATTCAGCTGGAGAGAGGTCGAGGACACAAATGTGCAGGGTGCCTGGAATGGCACCGAGTGAAAGGGTGTGGGAGCTGCGAGAAATCCCAAGCAGGAGGAAGAGAAGCTAAAAATAAAAGCTCCCAAAGAAGAGCTTGTGAGGTAAGGGGCTGAGCAGGCAGCTGAGGGAAGGTGTTGGGAAGAAGTAAGGATTGGAAGAGAGGAGCCCTGGGATGGGAGGTCCCGGAGGCCTCCAAGTTTTGAACAAATTGCATCAAGTCAGGGCTCAACCTTGCAGAAAAGCAAAAAAGCTGGTGCTGGATCTCAGCTGGAGCCTCGGGACCTGTGTGGCTCACAGAACGAGGGGTGGGATGTGTCCCAAGGAACAGACCCCACCCCTCCCAGGGACACCACGGAGGGACCTGGCGGGTCCCTAAATCCCACCTGGGGGCTGCAGGCGGCAGAGAGGAGGAGCAGCAGGGACAGAAGAGGCTGAGCGAGGGTGAGGGAGGGGGAAGCTGCTGAGAGGGGTGGGGCAGGGTGGTCCTGGAGATGCTGAGAGGGGGTTTTGGCCAGACCTGAGCTCTGCCCTCTTCTGATCCCATCCCACCTCTGCCTCCAGCCTCGATTTCCCCAGAAAAGGTGGTGCTGGGCTCCAATCCAGGCCCAGATCCGGCGCCAGCAGGGAAAACATGAAAGGATAACTTGGGGCACATCCCAAGTTGGTTTTTTATGAGTTTCAACCGGGGTGAGGCTGCCCGTGCAGGTGAGAGCTCTGAAAGGAGCAGGGAAACGGGAGAGAGGAGCCGGCATTTCCCTGGCTGAAACAGGCCCGAGGGGAGCGGCTCTGCCCGCGGTGATTTTTGTGACACGGATAAAACGTGACAGGTTTGGAGCACGGCAGGCGTGGGCCCTGTTGGGACACGAGGCACAGACCCACGGGTCTGGTCTCACAGCGGGTTCCAGGTGGGGCTAACGGGAGTGAGCAAACAGCACTGCAAGGGCTCAGCCAGGGGAGATGGTGCTGGACCAGGGGATTGGCCTCACCCCCTTCTGCCTGGGGGTCAGCTCGTCCCATCTGCCTGGGGAGCAGCTGGAGGGACACAGGGACACAGGGACACAGGGACACAGGGACACAGGGACACAGGGACACAGGGATGGGGAGACTGGAAAGATGGAAAACTTCCGGACAAAGATCCCCTCAGGAGATCTCCCGATGGGAACCACCCCACGGCCACAGCAGCACCACTGGCCTTGTGTCGGGATCCTCCTTTTTGGTCATGAAAATAAAATTCCCTTCATCTGCCTCAGGCATAGGATGAGACCAAACCCATTTGGGACTTTGAATCTGGCGATGCCATGGGAATTCCAGCCTGGGAGGAGAGAAGTCAGGGATGCTCCTTGGCAAAGCAAACACCCTCTGGATCACCCTGGTACGGGCACCCTGAAGGGGCTGGGGATTGAGGCCTGTGAAGGGCTGGGGGGAGGGAAGGGGAGATGGGAGAGAGGTGCCAGCCCTGGGATGGGATGGGNCTCCTGTGTTGCCCTGGTTTTTGCTAAAGCCTTCTGTTTTAACCTTGGAGTCAGAATTCTTTCTCACACAGTTTCATGTAAATAACAGCCAATGTTTACTTAACGGTATTTTCTGGTTTTCATTCCTTTCATGCTAAGGGAACTTTGATGAGCATCTTTTTTCTCCAGTGGGATTGAGAAGAAAGTGACATGTCCTCCAATCCCTTGTGGAGTTGAGAATTGTATAAGATGTGACATATGTAAATAAAGTTGCTCTTTCCCCTCCCTTCTGCTGAACCTGGCAGGTGTGAGAGCGTCTTCATTGTGTTTTCCCAGACACAGGGATGGGGCAAGGAGCTCCACTGGTGCTTCCATCTCTCCAGAGATGCCCCGTCCATCCTGGAGCAGCCCTGATCCCTGCCCAGCCCTGGGAGCAGCTCCTCCCGGGGGCAGTGAGGACGTGGCTGATTCAATGTGGTCAAATAACAACTTCAGCACCTCCCTGAGCAACCTCGCAGCTGCTTCAGGTTCTGTCTGCATCCCAGACAGCTCCAAATGGGATCTGCTCCAGCATTCCCCACCTCTGGCTCCTGCTTCCCTGGTCCCAAAAGCACTGCCTTCCTCCCCAGGCCCTCAGGTGCAGCAGGAATTGGGAAATTTTCGGTGGCAGAGCACGGGAAGAGCTGAGCAGCGAGCAAAGCCATCAAACCCGGTAAGGGAGGCAATTTCGAGATGCACGTCCTTGAGCACACGGCCTCATCCCCAGCAGCTGGAATTCCGGGCGGGGAGATCGCTGAGGGAAGAGAAGGCAGCCTTTGCAAAAGCTGCCTGAAGACCCGGAATATCCCAGGCTGCCAGCAGAACAGATAAACGCGGTCATTACAACCTGCCAAAGTGGGCGATAAAAACAAAGATACGGCCGGAGGATCGGGACACGGGCACGGAAAAACCACCCGCAGCCTCCGGGAGAGGCTGTGGGATTGGTGTGGGCATCAGAGGTACGGGACAGCCGGAAATATCTCCCCCAAAAAATATTCAGGGCACGGAAAACTGAGGGTGAGCAGGCGGGAAGGTACAGGGTGTGCAGCTGCAGCGCTGAGCAGCCCCGGCTCCCAGCTCTCCTGGCTCCAGCACAAGGCAGAAGAATGGGAATAAATAAAAAAGGAGTGGGATAAAGCCTGCACAGCTCCAACGAGCTCAGCAGAACGGCAGGAAAGCGTGGAGCTGACAGAGCCAGCTCGAGCGGAAAGCGCTGGGGAGGGAAAGAGGAGCTGGCATCACGTGCAGGGGGAGAGGGGAGCAGGGCTGGGAGGTTTGGGACAGGGATCATGGCCAGAATAGGGCTGGAGTCTCAGGATCACTGGGGTGGGCTGGAATCCTGATGGAACAGTTTGCCCAGAGCAGCTGTGGCTGCCCCATCCCTGGCAGTGCCCAAGGCCGGGTTGGACAGGGCTTGGAGCAGCCTGGGATGGTGGAAGGGGTCCCTGCCCACGGCAAGGTGGGAATTCCATGAGCTTTAGGGTCCTTTCCAACCCGAACCATTCTGGGATCCACTCGGGGCTCCAGCAGGCATAGAGGACCCAGAGGCCACCCCAGGGCTTCCTGCACTGAGCTACAGCAGCCACTGTGACCACAGAACCCACAGATCCGCAAATCCCGGTGCCTGGGATGGTTCCTGTGGCTGCCAAAGGCTGCTCTGCTGGGCCAGCCCGGGGCTGCCGCGGAGCCCATGGAATGCTGAGCATCCCAAACCCTCTGTGAAGAGGAGGAATTCCTCCTCGTCCCAGCTCTGGCCCTGCCCCGAGCAGCTTCTCCCAGGGGAGCACAAAGCCACGTCCAACTGCCCACCCCCTCCGTGGGCTGGAGCTTCCCCTGGATGTGCTCAGGGATGTGAAATCAGAGATCACAGCCCCAGGGAGGCATCCCTGACATCTCCAGCTCCTTCCCTGCCGGGTCTGATCCTGAAAGCTGCGAGGGGATCACACACAGGCCTTGGGAAGGAGCTCTTGGAGCAGCTGGAGGAGGGGGAAGGCAGATGGATGCTCCAGGAAATCAGGATTTTTTGCTCCACCCAACCCTCCTCTGGCTGTGGGAGGCACCAGAACAAAGGGGAGACAAGGATTGATCCCAGAGCCTGGATGGATATGGAACAGAGGAGCAAAGCAGGAGCAAGGCCAAGGATAACAGAGCCCGGAGTGCCTGGAGTTCCCAAACTCCAGCAGGGACATTCAGGGTGGAGAGGAGGAGAAATTACTGCCCTTTTAATTAAAACGTGACCAGACAGGGCTGAGGTGGCTGCAGAAGACCCAGAGGGGCAGGAAAACCCCCCCAGATCCATTCCAGGAGGCCGTGCCCAGGGTGTCACCACCAGCAAACCCAAGCAGCTGCATGGAGAGCTGGAGCTTCTCCCAGGAGATTCCCTTCCACAGGCACAGGAATGAAGCAGGACAAGGCAAGGGAAGGCCCAGTTTCCCCCCCAAACCCACCCTGCTTAGCCCTGGTGGGATCAGGAATGCTGGCTGAGGGGCAGGGACAGCTTTCCTGGGGTCCATCCTTGCCAGCACCAGCGGGAATGCAGGACTGGGATCCCAGCAGGGTTGGATCCACAGCCCATGGCACCGGGCAAGTCTCACCCTGAAGGATAAATTCTAAAAGGATCCCCAAGCACAACGTACCAATGTTTTCAGGAGGTGAGAAGGCAGCATTCCCCTCATTCCCCAGGAGAGGTGGCAGCTCTGGATGCCAGCCTGGGAAAGTTCCCCCAGACCCCCCAGTGACCTGCCAGCCCCATCCCAGCTGGCCCAGATCTGATTTTTAGGAATTCCCTCCAGGGGAACACTGGGAAACCTCGATCCAATTCCACCTCCATGGATAAGCAGCAGCATGGGAACACCCAGGAAGATCCTCAGGGGACCCTGCTCTAAAGGGTCACCAGTGGCTGGGTTGTTTGGGGGGTTCTTTTTGGGGTGAAAATCTGCTCATATTTTATTTATTTGCGTCAGAAAAAGTCGGTTCTTTTTGCGGAGGTAAGCAGCTAATTACGCTCAGGTTCTCCAGCTAATGAAGAAATAAGCTGAATAATTAATTATTTGAGGATAAATTATTCATGGCTGGTTGTGATTCCAGTGTGGGAGCTCCGAGTGTTATTTAATTATTTCCAGCTTAAAAAAGAATAATGCATGCACCCACCCCGGCCAGCCCCGGCGGATCCCAGCTGGGAGCAGGGATGGGTGATCCAGGCGGGAACAGCTCCTTTCCACCATTCCACCCTCTGGGATAAAGCGTTCTCCAAGGTGAGCTATCCCCCGGGAAGCTCCTGCGGAAACCACCCCAAACCATCCAAAATCCTGCATTTGCCCAGCTCAGCTCCCGCTTTCACACCTCACCCCAGGCCTGACCTCACGGTGCTTTAACAGCTCCTGGAACTGCTGGATCACGAGCTGGTCCCACACTGACAGTGGATTTTAGGGGAAATGCTGATTGCAGTAGGGACGGGCTCATCCCAGAGTTCCCTGCTGGGAAAGGGATCACTGGGATGCCCAGGATCCTCCTCTTGCTGGAGACAGAGATCCCTGCTGACTCAGAGTCACTGTTTAAAGGCTGATCCTGTCCCCTGTGCGTGTACCCATAAAACCTCCTGGATTTTCCTGCTTCCCAGCAGCCTGGAACCCTCTTTGTGCAGCCCTGATGGGGCAGTGGGATCATTTCACCCCACTGCTGCCACTGGGGCCGTCCCTGCTTGCTTTTCCCCCCTCTCACCAGGGTTTGCACTTGGCCCTGATTGTCCCCGTCCCTCAGCGGGTCACAAAGTGGCCCTGAACCATGGGAAGAGTCCATGGGAGATCCCGATGGGAACAAACATTCGTGGACCCCTCTGTTACCACACCAGGGACCCCTCCAGCACATCAGGACCCTTTTAATTCCCCTGAAGGAAACAAGAGGCCAAATGGGGCCACACCAAAACTCTTGGAGAAACCCTAAACCCACCCAATCCACCCCTAAGTGCCTCCTGGCGGTGTTCCCAGTTCCGGCTCCTTCACCGGTTAAATCCCAAACTGATTTTCCCACCCTTTGCCTCAGAGTGACCCAATTACTTCCCTGAGAGCTGCAGCAATGTTGGGATCCCTCCGGCCCCCGGGGCATCTCCCAAATTTCAAAGATCTGGGCAGAAGAAGCTTGGAGAAGGATTTGGGGAACTGTTTCGGGGCCGGCAATCCCTGGATGCCCTCCAGCCCCTCCGGCGCTGGGAGCAGTGGGTTTGCACCGGCCGCAGCACCACCTGCAGCAAACCAAACCTCCTGCCTCCTTTTTTATTTTTCCCTGGATTTGGAATACCCGTGGAGCATCCCTGCCTTTCCCACTCTGCTGTATTCACAATTTCTCCATCCAACTCCAACCCTGGAGCCGTTTCTGACACGGAAATAAATCCCCTGCTCCCTCTAAGTGCTTTCTCGCTGTCTCCGACCCTTCTGCTCACCCCTAGTTCCATTAGGTTCTTCGATTTCTCCCGCCTGCTGCTACCTGTGTTTTTAGGGAACACATTCCTTTGATTTTCAGCATTGGCCAATCCATTTATTTCTCCATTTTCTCCCTCTTCCCCACACCTGTGCACTACAGAAAAATAAGGAAAAAAGCCCAGCTTCAGGACACTTGGAGCGTCACTGCTCACGGCCGTGTCCTGCCACTCTGGCAGCAGCAACAGGGAAGGGCTGGAATCAAATTATGTTTGCACCTGCTTGAGGAAATGGGGAGTTTTCTTTCTGTTAATTTATTTTCAGCGTTCCTCTCACAGCGGGGAGGAGGATGGGGCTGCACACGGTGCAGTCATCCCTCAGCTCTGTTCTCTCTGGGGCTGGCTCGCTCCTCAAGACACAAAGTGTTCCCAAAGTGTTCCCTTCTTCTTCCCTGAGTCATCTCCCTGAAGCTCACACACAGATGGCTCAGTGATTTCTCCTGTTTGCTTCAGCTGCATTTTACCCATTCCGTGCCCCTTTGTTGCCCTGGTTTTTGCTAAAGCCTTCTGTTTTAACCTTGGAGTCGGAATTCTTTCTCACACAGTTTCATGCGAATAATAGCCAATGTTTACTTAACGGTATTTTCTGTTTTTCATTCCTTTTATGATAAAAAAACTTTGATGAGCATCTTTTTTCTCCAGTGGGATTGAGAAGGAAGTGACATGTTCTCCAATCCCTTGTAAAGTTGGGAATTGTATAAAATGTGACATATGTAAATAAAGTTGCTCTTTCCCCTCCTTTCTGCTGAACCTGGCAGGTGTGAGAGCGTCTTTATTGTGTTTTCCCAGACACACCCCCTCAGATCCCCTGCTCCTCACACCTGCAGGGTTTTACCCCTCACCACCAGCCTGGTGCCACAGGAGGGGTTTTCATCCCAAGGGGACATTCGGCCACTTCTCCTCACGGCCAGACAGGGAATCACAGATCCTGCTTTACCCCACTCCTCATTCAAACCGAAATTCTTCTCTCCACCCCTGCCCTGCCCAGCCGTGTGCTCTTGTCCAAGAAATCCCACAGCCCGAGGGCCATGGGACAATTCTGTACCACCGCAGCTCCAGCCCTGCCCTCAGGCGGCCCCACAGCCTCTCTGGACCCCATTTCCCTGCCATGGGGCCAGGGATTCGGCAGAGACCTGAGCCGCTGTGCCGGCAGGGTTGGGAGGTGCTGGAACACACCCAGGGCAGTTGTCACTCGTGAGGTGACATCTTCATGTCACCCCTCATGTCCTGAGGCCTCTCTGTTGATAAAAGTCCTTATCCGGGTCACCCCACGCTCTCCCTTATCTGTTTTCCCCGCGGACATCCAGTGATATCCCTTAATCACCAGAGATAAGAGGAGCGGCTTCATCAGGGAGTGCCCGGGGGCTCGCAGGGGCTGGAGAGGAAGAGGAGCTGAGGTTTGGGGTGGTTTCGCAGGATCTGCAGATCACCAAATCCCGCCCAGCCGAGCAGGGATCCAGAGGAGGCAGAGCTCACAGGAGCTGCTCTGGGAGCACCGTGACCGGGAATTTCCTTGCGGAAAAGGAGAAGCTTTCCCAAGCTTCTTTCCGAGGGTTGATGCTCCAGAGGGCTGGGGAGCAGCCACAGCCCCAGCGGGACANCACACCCCCTCAGATCCCCTGCTCCTCACACCTGCAGGGTTTTACCCCTCACCACCAGCCTGGTGCCACAGGAGGGGTTTTCATCCCAAGGGGACATTCGGCCACTTCTCCTCACGGCCAGACAGGGAATCACAGATCCTGCTTTACCCCACTCCTCATTCAAACCGAAATTCTTCTCTCCACCCCTGCCCTGCCCAGCCGTGTGCTCTTGTCCAAGAAATCCCACAGCCCGAGGGCCATGGGACAATTCTGTACCACCGCAGCTCCAGCCCTGCCCTCAGGCGGCCCCACAGCCTCTCTGGACCCCATTTCCCTGCCATGGGGCCAGGGATTCGGCAGAGACCTGAGCCGCTGTGCCGGCAGGGTTGGGAGGTGCTGGAACACACCCAGGGCAGTTGTCACTCGTGAGGTGACATCTTCATGTCACCCCTCATGTCCTGAGGCCTCTCTGTTGATAAAAGTCCTTATCCGGGTCACCCCACGCTCTCCCTTATCTGTTTTCCCCGCGGACATCCAGTGATATCCCTTAATCACCAGAGATAAGAGGAGCGGCTTCATCAGGGAGTGCCCGGGGGCTCGCAGGGGCTGGAGAGGAAGAGGAGCTGAGGTTTGGGGTGGTTTCGCAGGATCTGCAGATCACCAAATCCCGCCCAGCCGAGCAGGGATCCAGAGGAGGCAGAGCTCACAGGAGCTGCTCTGGGAGCACCGTGACCGGGAATTTCCTTGCGGAAAAGGAGAAGCTTTCCCAAGCTTCTTTCCGAGGGTTGATGCTCCAGAGGGCTGGGGAGCAGCCACAGCCCCAGCGGGACACCCCAGGCAGGGATCTGGGATGGGCCAGCAGGGAAGGGAAAGGCAGGGCTGGCAGCAGGGAACGGAATGGGAATGGGAATGGGGAGGGATGCGAGGCAACCACAGGGATGCGGGGAAGGGAAGCATGGGGGAACAGCAGCATCCCGGGATGGATGTGGGGTGGATGTGGGTGGATGTGGGGTGGATGTGGGGTGGATGTGGGTGGATGTGGATGGATGTGGATGGAT